>JASSUY010018755.1:0-18998 GCA_032466535.1 Forpus xanthops | reverse complement strand
AACACTCCAAGCCATAACTATAAACACTGGTGTTATCAGCACTGTTCCCAAGCTGAAAATCCAAAACACAGTGCTACGCCAGCTACTGCTTAAAGAAAAATGACTGCTGCTGCTGAACCCATGACAGACACCAAGGCCTTTTCTGCCAAGATGCTTTGCAGACTATCAGTCCCCCAGTCTCTCCTGGTGCCTGAGGCTGCTCCTCCTCAGGGACAGGACAACTTCCCTTTGCCAAGCTTCATGAGATTCTTGATCAACACGCTTCTCCAGCCTCAAAAGGTCCCTCTGACTGGAAACACAACCACCTGGTCTGTCAACAACTCCTCCCAGTTTTTGGTATCCAAAACTGAAAGAGAATTCAGAAAAACAGCAAAATTCATGGGAAAACTGTTTCCCAACAGTCCTAAACCAACAAGCCCAGTTTCTTCAGGAAGTTGGCTCAGTGTGCTGCTTTGGCAAATTCAGCTGACTTGTACCCAGCAGGCAAAGGGTCCCTCCACAAGCTACCTGAATTTCCAACTCAGGGAATGGCAGAGATCAGACTTACTTGCACAAGGCAGCTTAAACACACTAAATTCACCCTTAGCTCACACAGCAGCCCCCAGAAGTGGCTAAATGAAGGAACACAGTGAACAACCAAAGAATCCCACACAGCACAAGCTGAACTCTAGTCCCCAGATCACACACTTGTATTAGCACATGTACTAGAATTCCCCCTGCAAACCACTTGCTACCTTTCCAGAGAGATGAAAAACTCATCTGTGAACATTTGCTACATTATAAAACTGTTAGTTGCCAAAACCTGATCTTTGAAGTATTTCAGGCAGGAACAGGAAAACCAAAATATTCTAAGTTTGATGATGAGCAGAAGGATACAACAATGCAGATCCAGTTAAACAGCAGCATGAACATGTAATCTGCTGGCCTTCCATCAAAAGCTCCTGTAAATAAAAAGAATTATTAGGAAAGATACTGAAATCTTCATAAGAAAATAAGAGGTTTTGTTTTTTACTTTAGGGAGTCTAAGAAAAGCTTAGCTAATAACAGTTGTACATTTACATGTAGTCGGTTGTTTATGGTTTTTATTTAATTTTAAAAAACCTTAAAATAGCACAACCTAAGACAAAACAATAAGATATTCAGCCTACTGCACTAAGCGCACAGTGCTTCTACTTAAAAAGGAGCACACTTTAATTCTGGAGATAAGTGGTTTTAACTTCACAGAACTTCAAAGTAGAGCTGGACTCTGTCCTTTGTAAGAAGCTGCCAGTCAGAAGCACACAAGAAAGAAATACACTTGCACAGCAAAGGCAGAGACACAACATTTAACAACTGAGTCACGTGAAAACCAGTCTTTGCTCAGGAAAATTGCATCCTCTGCATCATCTGCTCAGACTCAAGAGAGACAATATTTTTTATACTCCAGAAAAATTAATGTACATGACATGGAGGGTACACATGTGCAGAGCATTCTGTTCCTTCTTCTAAGCTGAACTCTTTGCTTCATTTCCCATTTCAAATGTGTGTCAATTTTTTTCAGGACAGTGAAAATAAAAAACCCACAGACAAAAACCAGAGTAAGATTCCCTGCAGGTCATACTTCATGAAATTATATTTTGATGCTCAGTTGAGTTTGGGACCTGGCAGAGACAAGGGTTAAACACACACGTGTAACAGATCCTTGCAAACATGAAAATCGTAAGCTCTTAATCTTAAAATTATGGCGAAGGGCAGCCATGGACCTCAGCATCCAAGCAAGACTCCTACCAACTGCCACATAGCCCCCCACAGACAAGGAAGGCCTGAGAATATCGCTGAAACAGACCCAAAGCACTCGGTGGCAAACTCAGCACACTACAAATAAGCTGAATTATGTGCTAATAATGAAACAAAATGCCTAAGAAGAAGGCCACTGCTTAATGTTAGCACTTGTTTGACTTTCTACAGCTATTTTACACATCCCCCAAAAATGAAAGAAAGAAAAATCTACCTTTAAGCATTAACTTTTTGGAATAACTACAGGAACTCTGCCTATGTAAACCAAAATTCATATTTTAGTCATCTTATTATTTATGTTCAGCCATTTCAAAAATATCCTTTGAAAAGTTTTAAAGTTGGAGAACTACATAAACTGGAAGTTTTTCCTTACCATTGCCACGCAACAAATAGAAACAAACAAAAAGGAGGCTGATTAACCCTACAGAGACTCAGCACAGGAATTCCCCCAGAACAGGAAGAAATCAAAGCAAATGTTATCCCCTTAGGGTTTTTCACTTCTCCTTACCTAGGAGATTACTAAAAATAATATTAGACAAACTATTTAAGTTGACTTCCCAGTATTTTTATGAGAAAACTCAGCTACAAAAAAACACTGCCAAAAAAGCTGAGCACAAGGGCAAGGTGAGCTCTAGCCCACTAGGTCCTTCAGTAGGGCCAGGGGTGTAATCCAGTCATCAGGGACAAGCTGCAGACTCATAACCTCATCATCCATACTGCTGGAGAGAGAGACGCATCCTCTGCTTTCCCTGTTGATACTTGTTAAACTCTGCTCCAACAGAAACAAAACAAAACCTGATCAAGCTCCTTTTCCTCAGGAAGCTACACATCAGCTTGCTCAGAAAGCACAAGTGCAGTACAAAACCATATGATATTTTTGACAGCTAAATTTGAAGCTAGCATGCAACACCAGCGTGTGCTCAAAAACCACGTGCAATCCTGAAAATAGAAGTTTCACTTCCTCAGTTTCACAGACAAAAGGAGGCATAGACCCACTGACCCACGCTGATTTCCACCTGTAAACATATTATCAGCAACTTACACGCCACCAACTCTTGTAAGGATTCAAGCCTTTTTGTAGAGGGGAGGACTGATTTAATCAAGAACTTGATTTATACCCAGAAAAATGACTGTAATATGGAAGAAATGCATTGATTCAAACAACAACACAGCTGACTTCCCAGTTTCAAAATCCAGATGCATTGTACAGCAGGAATGTCAATTTACTACTGAAAGAACTAACTTCCTTACATGAAACTTCTGCCACAGAATAGACAACCAGAGCATTTTCTAAGTATATGTACATGCAGTGATGTCTTATAAATTAACTATAATTCAGAACTCTTACTACACATAGTTTTGTACAGTAGAATGTTGAAGCTGCCAGCATAGTCATCACAGAATAGTTAGGCTTGAAAAGGACCTTAAGATCATCTAGTTCCAAACCCCCTGCTATGGGAAGGGATATTTCACACTAAACCAAGGCTCTGTCCAACCTGGCCTTGAACACCGCCAGCGATGGAGCATTCACAACTTCCCTGGGCAACCCATTCCAGT
Source organism: Forpus xanthops (assembly GCA_032466535.1). Classification (NCBI taxonomy): domain Eukaryota; kingdom Metazoa; phylum Chordata; class Aves; order Psittaciformes; family Psittacidae; genus Forpus; species Forpus xanthops. The sequence continues at coordinate 15,665 of JASSUY010018755.1, read as the reverse complement.
ACCTCACCACCCACACAGTAAAGAATTTCTCCCTTATATCCAATCCAAACTTCCCCTGTTAAAGTTTGAACCCGTTACCCCTTATCCTATCACTACAGTTCCTTATGAAGAGACCGCCCCCAGCATCCCTATAGGACTACTTCAGATACTGGAAGGCTGCTATGAGGTCTCCATGCAGCCTTCTCTTCTCCACGCTGAACAGCCACAACTTTCTCATCTTACCTTCATACGGGAGGTGCTGCAGCCCCCTCATCATCCTTGCGGCCCTCCTCTGCACTTGTTCCAACAGTTCCATGTCCTTTTTATGCTGAGGACACCAGGACTGCACACAATACTCCAAGCAAGGTCTCACAAGAGCAGAGCAGAGGGGCAGGATCACCTCTCTCCACCTGCTGGTCACACTCCTTTTGATGCAGCCCAGGATACGGTTGGCTTTCTGGGCTGCAAGCACACACTGAAGACGACTCATGTTCATTTTCTCATCAACCAACACCCCCAAGTCCTTCTGTGCAGAGCTGATATCAGTCTCTTCTCTGCTCAACCTGTAGCTGTGCCTGGGATTGCTCCGACCCAGGTGTAGGACCTTGCACTTGGCATGGTTAAACTTCATCAGGTTGACATCAGCTCATCTCACAAGCATGTCAAGGTCCCTCTGGATGGCATTCCTTCCCTCCAGTGTACCAACTGAACCACACAGCTTGGTGTCATCAGCAAACTGGCTGAGAGCACACTCAATCCTGCTGTCTATGTCACCAAAGAAGACATAGAACAAGACTGGTCCCAACACCAATCCCTGAGGGACACAACTTGTTACTGGTCTCCAGCTGTACACTGAGGCACTGAGCACAACTCTTTGCAACCTCATGTGTTCACAATATACTGCAGAAATGCAGGAGGAATTGTTTCTAGCTATTAAACAACTATTTACTTTAAGGAAACAATCAAATACAATCTGGCAGCACTCCTCCCTATCATTGTTACTATTACAGCTTACATGGGATTCCACAATGCTGTCTGGATGAGAGGCTTAGAAGGGATCTCTTCTCTATGATGGAACCTGCCAAACATCACCATGCAATGCATTTCCACTTACACCATCAGTTCTAAGATGCCATTAAAACTACAGTGAAATTCTTGTTCATCAAGGCTTTCAGGAGGAGCACGGCTTTTCAAGTAATTTAATTATTTACTTCCACTGAAACAATTTCTGCCTAGGTTTAATGAACTGTGCAATGCATACTGAAAGTAGTCTTGAAGCTACCTTGTAACAACAATCTCTTTTTTGAAATGATCCATTATCTGGTCTCTTTTCTTTCACTCTTAATTTTTTTTCCCCAAACTGAAAATCCATCTAGTTTCTTAGCTTTTTCGCATTTCTGTTTGACAGAGCATACACATATCACATACAATACCACAGGTTATCATCCCTTTTAAAAGAAACAAAGAACTGACATGGTTGTTTTCTCATGATGGATATATCCATTATTACATAGGCTTTGTCATCCTTCTCTGTTAAAAGATATCAGTCACAAGAAAACAAGAGGTAATGTCATCTTTTAATCTCTCTCACCATTTCTTGAAATCCAACAACAAAAAGCACCAGGCCCTCCTATTAAAACTTCGTGCAGTTCTGGTGTCCTAAACATAAAACCGACATGGAGTGGCTGGAACAAGTCCAGAGGATGCCATAAGGATTATAGTGGGCCAGAGCACCTCCCGTACAAAGACAGGCTGAGGAAGTTGGGGCTGTTCAGCCTGGAGTAGAGAAGCTGTGTGGAGACCTCATAGCAGCCTTCCAGTATCCGAAGGGGGGCCCATAAAGATGCTGGGGAGGGACTCTTCGTTAGGGACTGTAATGATAGGACAAGGGGTAACTGGTTCAAACTTAAACAGGGGAAGGTGAGGTTAAATATAACTAAGAAGTTCTTTATTGTGAGGGTGGTGAGGCACTGAAACAGGCTGCCCAATGAAACAGTGAGTGCTCCATTGCTGGCGGTGTTCAAGCCCAGGCTGAACAGAGCCTTGGGTGAACATGGTCTAATGTGAGGCATCCCTTCCTATGGCAAGGGTGTTGAAACCAGACGATCTTAAGATCCTTTCCAACCCTATGATTCTATGACCTTAAAGTCCTTTGCAACCCAAACCATCCTATGATTCTACGCTTATGAAGTTCAGATCCTAAATGAACAGGCTCCCTGCCAAATGGAAGGAGCCAGTCACAGAAAAACCATTTTCAGAGCAGATTCCCACAGACCAACAGTGATGAGTCACCTTTTTCATGATTCTGCCCAAATCAGCCACAACCCCATAGCCACAAACATTGCCAACAGAAGGTCTATCTGATAGTGCTTAGTCTCTATCAACTCCAGGCAGAGTTCACCATGTGCATACAATTTAACAGATAACATACCTGTTTCTAATCGTGATGAATATTGATACAAGAAATACAAATTCACCAAGTAGAGAAATCCTGTTCCGGGTCCCACTGGGAAGAAGAAAGTTGCAGTTATCGGCCGCCAGATCTGTCCACATCAAAAGAGAAAGTTGTATTTATATATTGTAGAATGAACACATATTCATAGCTTTCTTCTTCTCATTCAGTATCAATTACTTGGAAGATTAAAGAGGAGATTAAAATAGTCCAAGTATCAATTATTGCTGCTTCAGCAGCTTATACAGCTGGCTTTTTGTTTTGTTGATTTATTTTTTTTTAATCTGACAAACAAAGCTATTAAGACATAACTTCCCAGATTGCTTCCATTGCATCTTCAGTACTGAGTCTTTATTGCAGTGGAAAAGGGATAGGCTTGCAAGGATGCTACTCTGTTTCAAAAGCATTCATACAGAACCAATCCTTACCTGTTGAACAGAAGCCAAGAATTCACACAACAGCCTTTAGTGTTTCATTCCAGACAGCACACACTGCTCCGAGTGTGTTGCACCTGCTTTAGAGAATCTCTCAGCTATCAATACTGGGCACAGCAAACTGTATGGCAGCACACAGCAAGGGCAGAACATGTCTGGCCGTTTATGACTGAGCTTTTTAAGCAGTAACACTTCCAAGCAGAGTACTGGGATGCTCACATTTTCAGAAGGAATATATTTTGGGGACAGAATGTGAAAATAACTACAGATAGTACTATTTCTTTTTCCCCACTCAGTCTTTTTCACTAAAGATATAATGAACACATATAATTTTAAAGGTTGGGATCTTTTCCTTCACTTTCATTTTCAGTTCATTCAATGGGCTCTCTCCCCCTACATTCCTGCAAACCAGAACACTGCACCTGTAACCTCGCAGTGTAAGGGAAGATTATAACCAGATTGTGACCACTTCTGATACTGCCAACGCACCCAGAAACACTGCACATCTGAAACCTCGGGACTTCAGATGTTAGTTTATGTCAACCATAGCTACGCAGAGAGTGAAAACCCCAAACACACAAGCTTTTTCAAATTCCCAGCAAGAAGGTGCAAAAGATGCTCTTCTTTAGCCTTGCATCAATAGTGCCAGAACTACTGGTTTAAGACATATCGGCCTGTAACCCCTGTTCCCAAAGTCACAATCGCACAGCAGAGACTGGGCAAGTCACCTGGAGTCACAACCACAGGTTTTATGATTGGAGAGTGCCCTGGCACAACCACCGGTGCCAGGAAAACAATGGCCCCTAAAACCACAGTGGAAAAAACACACCAGATTGAGACAAGAGAGAAACTACCGCTGAACGGCCTCAACCCTGCTTCTCTCACCCAGGGTCCGGGCAGGGCCAGGCATCACCATCTGTTTCACCTTGGTGTGGAGCCCAGGGCCAGCAGAGGCAGAGAACAGCTAAACCCAGGTCTCAGCCACAGGCCCTATATATCTTATACAGAAACCCGGGTTCCCGCTGGAGATGATCGTGGTGCCTCCAATGGGCCGCTTGGAGAGTGATTCCCTCCGGGGCGGCCGCGACGCGGCCCAGCCCTGGCCCCAGCCCTGGCCCTGGCCCAGCCGCTTACTACAACCCCCAGAATGCCCAGCGCGCCCCGGACCAGGGTCTCTCCCAGCGCGGGCTCCGTGGGGCACATCGGGAGCTGTAGTGCAGCCTGTACCTGGAAGCGGTTGATGAAGGCGTCGGTCCAGAGGAAAAGATAGACGGGGCTGATGAGGCCCAGCTTGCCGATGAGCGGCACCGCGATGGAGCCGGCAAACCAGTAGCGGGTGATCAGCGGGATACTCCGGAACCAGTCCCCCAGGTCCGACATGTCTCTGCCGTTGTCACCGCCGCAGCGGCCCCACTATGAACCTATCGCTGAGGGAAGGGAGAGGCGAAAATCCCTCGGCGCTGCTCCCGCCGCCGCCCCGGGCAGGGAGGGGAACCTTGCGCCAGACGTGGCCGAACAGCCGCCACTTCCGGCCCTGCCCCTCGGCTGCTGGGGCGACTGCAGTGCCGGAAGTCCCGCCTCCAGGAGGAGGGGAGCCGGCGTTGCCGGGTGATGATGCCGCCGGTGCCACTTCCCGGGGTGGGGGGGGGATTGTCTGTTTCCTTCCTACCGCTCTCCGTTGGTGAAGCGGGAGCGGGTTGTACCATGCGTGCGGTGTTCCCCGCGTGGAGGCAGCTAGAGGAGCCCTGAGGAAAGGCGGCAGGCGCGGGAGTGGCAGTGCTGGGCCGAGCATGGAGAGCTGCGACCTGGGCGACCGCCAGGATGGCTCCATTTGGCACCGCAAGGCCAGCTCGGCGGCACCGCGGGGGTAACGGCAGGGAGGGCGGTGGCGGGGCAGGGTCGATCCTGTGTCACACAGCGCTGCCGGGACTCAATGCCGGGCTGCCGGCAGCCATGGCCCTCCTCGGTGCTGCGCCGCAGAGGGTAGGCAAAGGGCAGGGAACGGAGCGGGCAGGGCTGTATGGAGCCCACCTGAGCTTTCCGGGAGGCTGTTCCATTTGAAGGCTGAGCAGGTCCCCGAGGAGGCTGCAGTCAGAGATGCTCAAAACATGGGCAGTCATCTCAATTTTGTTTTGGTTTTAATTGTACTGCACAAAATGCCATTGATGGATTCCCAGACTTTAATCACTGTGAGGGTGCTGAGGCGCTGGCACAGGGTGCCCACAGGAGCTGTGGCTGCCCCATCCCTGGCAGTGTTCAAGGCCTGGTTGGACGGGCTTGGAACAACCTTGTTTATTGCAAGGTGTCCCTGTCCGTGGCAGGGGTTGGAACTGGATGAGCTTTAAGGCCCCATCCAATCCAGATCATTCTGTGATTTAGACAGGAGATGAAAGTACTGTCCAGCCCAAACTGAAGAGCAGCGGTGTAAACATTGCTTTGGGGTACTTGTATGTTGTTTGAACTGGGGAATCTGGATGCAGCTCTGTGAACTCCTAACTTTATTCTAGGATAGTTTAGTGGCAAGGGAACTTCTGAAAGGCAGAGAGTGATGTTGAGAAGTCCCGGGAGATGCTGTAGCTACACTGATTAATGCTTGCATTTCGGGTACTTTTAAAGTCAGAAGTCATGCTCCACTTGTGGCTTTTTATTATATTAAAGACCCTAGCATCACTAAATTTTAATTATAATTTAAGGTAGTTTAACACCTTTCTAATTTCACTTTTAGGGCCCTTCGCTTTTATTGCAGATAAGAATGGGCTTAACAGAATGAGGTGCTATTAGTTTTCCATGGCTGCATGGCTCTTCTTCCCATATTCACTCACACTTTGTAGTATACACCAACAGTTGCATGCAAGTGCTGGGTTGTGTTTTCTGCCCTCTTAGAAACTGGTGTTTCAGACAGCTGTTAGCGTCTTATATAGCCATAGTGACAGTATTTGTCAAAAGCCCTGCAATCTTTAATCAGCCTGAAGATGTCCTGTACAGTTTTGGGTGTAAATTCAGAGTATAACTACATATCTAAGTGCTGATAGAAAATAATTGGTTTGCCCAGTGTTAGCAAAAAAATCCAGGTATAGCAGATCTTCCAAATCCTAATGGCCTGCTTCCTTGATAAAACTAATTATAGCTTAGTCTGCACATGGGCTTTGGTTCTTGTGCCAGGCTCCATTTTATGCTACAGGATAGAATGAGAAAAAACAGCAACTCAGATTACATTGCATCAGATGAGTAATGACAAAAAAGCCTTTCTTCGTGCTTTTGATGGCTCTGGGGAAAGAGTGGTCTCAACTGATTTCCCCCACATCTAATCCAACTGGTTTCTTGAAGTAACTTACAGCTTCTGAGTTTTCTAGTGTATTTCTTTACAGTGATAATGAAGAGCTAGGTTCATTGTTGTTCCAGAGTGCTGAATTGGGTCTGCCTCTAGACTGGTAGAAGATGCATCAGCATATATGCTACTTTTACCAGACACCATGTAAAAGGATAGTGAATGGTGGATTTCACCTATCTGCTTTACATGTCTCCTAACTACTGTCCAGTATAGTGAATGACTTCCTTTGTTTAGTATATTTTTTATATTAAAAATGTTTTTTTTCATGGAAGATTTTTTCATAGAATACGCTGAATAATTAAAATTGTAAATGCATAACTAGGAATCCTAGATTTGGAGAAACATACTAATAAACCAGTTCTAATCATGGTTGTTTTGCTTGCTTTCTTCACAGAGTCCTAGTAAACATAATTCATAGTGTCAAAGGATACCATTCAAAGGCAATACGTTTTCTGAACGTGGCTTTTGACAGTGCTGGATATGCTCTACTTGCTGGAGACTACCAAGGGAATATATATGTTTTTGACTTGAATGGAAACAGGTAAGAACATTTCTATCAAGACTCATTAATTGTCTTGAGATCTGTAACATTCAGGGGCATGGAACTTGTTTGGGTAGCATGCCACAGGCCTGGGTTTACTCCTCTGTTTTCCATTAATATGGAGATGGGTGCTCCAAAAGATCAGGAATCTCTAAGCTGAACAGACAACATTTGTATATAACTCTACCACAAGAAGTTATTCTTTGAATGGTACCTATGAGCCATGAACTAATTATCTAGACCTAGTGTTGCCATTTGCAGAAATACATTAATCAGTCGTTTTAATTTTATACTGTTTTAAAATATTAGCATTGATTTTTAGATTTATAATGAGATTTATTTGCTCCCTTTTGAGTTATTTTTCTCAGTGAAATGTATTAAAACTGATTATTACTTCACTTGACATTACAAACCAGAGTTTCCTTACGCAATGAGAATGTGTATTTTGAAATAGGTTCAGCCTTGTTCAGAGAACAATGCAGGCTTGCACTGCTTTGGCATTTAATCTTCGCAGAAAGACAGAATTCCTGGTGGCTTTGGCAGATTATTCTGTTAAGTGCTTTGATACAGGTAAGGAGATATTTGAAGGCTTATGATCTGGATTGCTACAAAAACATGTATAATTTTAGTGTTTATATTAAAGTTTTGGTAAGATTTTTGATGGAAAGCTTACTGTGCATTTTATGCCATCTGTCCAAAACCAGGAAAGTTTGAGTCCATGTGGGTTATAGTCCTGAGGATAAGTGAATCTTTTGCTTTGTCAAAGTTTCTTGAGTCACACAGGCATCTGGTTAACTGAAGTCTAGCACAGGATCACAATTATGTATGTTACCTTTTTAAAATCATTCTGCATATGTTTGCTTAGAATGAGCAAACATACATGTAAAATCAACGCTAAATCAGTTGGAAGTATGTTAGTTTATAACTGAACAAGTTATTAACTGTATTTACGGTAAAATATTTGAACAAAGATGCAGTGTACTGGTAATATGCAAGTAGATATGTGTTCTTTAAATACTGCAGGTATTTAAAATGAACTTTACAGCCAGCTTTATGTCTCTGATTAGAAGTTAAATGGGTGGATTATCCATAGAGATGTATTATGTAATACTTACTTGGTGGGCTTTACCCGCTTCTGTAGAAGCCATATTCTCTAATCCCATGTCATTCCCTCCTCAGTGGATATTTTTAAGCAGTAAGTTCTCTATAAGCACAGCAGCAGATCATCTGGAGCCATACCATGGGCTGTCAAACAAACTACCCCATGTAAATAGTGTAATTGCCACAAGTACAGTTTGATTGCTGAGGAAGTTTAGTGGTCATGCAGTCACAAATAGGAGACACCACAGTCAGAAGAATCATTTCCTTAGTATGCAGTGTACAGCATAAAAATGTTTCCGACTCTAAAAGAATTAATGAGGTGTTGCTTTCTGACTGTGCCTTTCTATAGTCATAGCCCATTGTCATTACACCTTTCTTCCTTGTACCTGTACAAGTTGTGTAATCATTCATACACATTGTCCACAAGTAAAAACAGGTGGAGAATTTTTATCTAGAACATTTGGTCTCAACTTCTAGAGATTACTGTGGGTAATCTGATAATCTTACCTGATCAGTGTTCATGCCTTTTTAAGATTTGATTCTTAGGTTAAATTAAACAAGTCTGTGCAAGAGAGTTGGGCTTGGTCAGCCTGGAGAAAAGAAGGTTCCAGGAAGACCTTAGAGCAACTTCCAGTACTTAAAAGAGGCCTACAGGAAATCTGGGGAGAGATTTTTTGCAAGGGCAGGTGGTGACTGGACAAAGGGAAGTGGTGTTAAGATGAAAGAGGACAGATTTAGATTAGATATTAGGAAGAAATTCTTTACTGTGAGGGTGGTGAGGCACTGGCAGAAGTTTCCCAGAGAAGCTGTGGCTGCCCCATCCCTGGCAGTGTTCAAGGCCAAGTTGGATGGGGTTGGAGCAACCTGGTCTTGTGGAAGCTGTCCCTGCAAATGGCAGAGGGTTGGAACTGGATGATCTTTAAAGTCCCTTCCAACCCAAAGCATTCTGTGAGTCTATGAAGTTGGCTTCCTGTCTGAAATTGAGAGTAATTTATAAAAATTGTTACTTGGAGATGAGGAGATAGTTATATTTCTCTGAGGTGTAATAGCTATATGAAAACTGATGTTTGTTTCTTGTCTGTGATGGTAAATGCTCATATATGAGGTATGTTTAAAAGTCTGCTTTGCAGCAGAGTGTTGTCAATAAAGAGTAAATTTGATTCACTTTGAATTACTTTTTTATCTTTTAATTTTTTCAACAACTCCTGCAGAAACCAAGGAGCTGGTTACTTGGATGAGAGGACATGATTCTTCAGTGACTTCCATCTCTGTCCATGGCTCGGGCAGGTATGCCATCACTACATCCACTGATACAGCACAACTGTGGGACCTGGACACCTTTCAAAGAAAAAGAAAGCTGAATGTTCGTCAGTCTGTGGGCATTCAGAAGGTGAGTAAAGAGCAGTTGCTAAAGGGTGAACAAACATACCTCAGGAGGAGTGACGCTGCATTTTAAAATCACAGCATTTGAAAATATTCTTTAAAATACAGCTGAATCTTTTGTATGTTTTTTTGGTATATTTCCTTAACTGTCATCCTGCTATGTCACCCAGATGTCTGGAATCGTGACTCAGTAGTTGCAGAGATCTGCTGGGAACTTTTAAGGAACCTCTGTCTTTAGAGATGCTCAAAACTTAGTTGGATATCATAGAACCATGGAATACCAGGCTGGAAGGGATCTCAAGGATTTTCTGGTCCAACCTTTCTAAGCAAAGCATGGCATAGACTAGATGTCCCAGCACCCTTCCTAACTGAATCATGAAAGTGTCCGGTGTTGGAGAATCTGTCACTTCCCAGGGGAGATTATTCCAGTGACTGATTGTTTATGTGAAAAATTTTCTTTCTATGTCCATTTGAAATCTCCCCAGGAGTAACTTCTGCCCATCACCCCTTGTCTTTTCCATGTGATTCCTTGTGAAAAGGGAGTCTCCATCTTCTTTTTAGCCACCCTTTAAATACTGGAGCATGGCGATAAGGTTTCCCTTGAGCCTTCTTTTCTTAAGGCTGAATAAACCCAGTTCTTAGCCTTTCCTCATAGGGCAGGCTTCTCAGTTTGTAGTCCTTTGACCATCTTTGTGGCCCTTCTCTGGACTGTCTCCAGCCTGTTCACATCTTTTTTATATAGCAGGGACCAAACTGAGCACAGTATTCCAAGTGTGGCCTGACAAGTGCTGAGTAGAGTGGGAAAATTACATCTTTATCTCTGCTGGTGATGCTTTTGTTGATGTTCCTCAGCATCCTGTTGGCTTTCTTGGCTACAGTTGCGCACTGTTCATACTGAGCTTGTGTCCACCAGGACCCCATATGTTTTTTTCCACAGAGCTGTCTGTCCCTTTCCACAGAGCTGCTCCTCAGCCAAGTAGATCCCTGTGGGATGACCTTGACTAACCCTGTTTAATCTGGAAGTTAGAGATGTCTTTTAGATTGACCCTGCTTTGACCGGAGAGTGATTCCAACCTAAATGATATGGGGATTTAAGGGTGTTGTTAAAAAAAACAAACAAAACAGTTTTAGCATCATAACAGTGACTTCAGTGACCACCACCTACCTCTTTCAGCTGCTTGTTCCAAAGCTGCTCTTCTTTCTCTGCATGCTAAGCACTGGATGGGATGTGGGAACAAAGAAAGCTGCAAAGTAACTCACCAAAAAGAAATTGCTGCTTTTCAGTCTTGTGGTTTCTTTGCATCACACTTACACTGGAGCAACACAGCAGCTGAGAAAGGTGGCATGTTTGTGTCAGGTGGTGGTTTAAGTAGGTCTTGATGTTAACGCTGCTTTAAACAGGTCTACCTGCGCCACCACATGTCAAACTTGGGCATAAGTACTCCAGAAAATACTGAGCTTTGCTTACGCGTGTGCTGCTCTGCAGTGCATAGTCTTACAAACACACTTCAAACCAAAGTTCTCACCCTTCTGGTTTACTAAGCAGCCATGCTGATTTTGCAGAGAACAAGGCTATTCATTTAAATGTCTTCACCGTATTCTAGGTCAGGCAGAAATTTTGTCAGCTTGAAATAGTCACCTAACAATTACTGTGGAAGACCATGAATCAATTTTTGTTTGTTTGTTTTATTTAAAGTGTTGAGCAGTGCACGTTGCTAAAATAATTATGTCTTCTCTCCAAGGATGGCCGCATTTCTTTATGTGGACAGGATTTTCCCAATGCTCAGTATCTGTCTTTGTGTAGGGACTTCTTATTGATAAGTAGCTCTTGGAATTTGGTAAGATCAGGATGTAACAATATGAAAACAAGCTTTAAATCCAAACAATAGTGACTGTGGTTGAATGGATAAATGCCTGTTCAGGAATCAAGAGCCTGCACTTTTTGTTTTGCACTACCATTTCTGATTATGCAAATAATCCAATTTATCCACGTTTCATTTTCCTATCTCTAGAATAGAATCATAGAATAGTTAGGGTTGGAAAGGACCTGAAGATCATCTAGTTCCAACTCCCCTGCCATGGGCAGGGACACCTCACACTAAACCATGTCACCCAAGATTCTGTCCAGCTCGGCCTTGAACACCACCAGCGATGGAGCATTCACAACTTCCCTGGGCAACCCATTCCAGTGCCTCGACACCTGCACAGTAAAGAACTTCCTCCTCATATCCAATCTAAATTTCTCCTGTTTAAGTTTTAACCTGTTACCCCTTGTCCTATCACTACAGTTCCTCATGAAGAGACCCTCTCCAGCATCCTTATTGGCCCCCTTCAGATACTGGAAGGCTGCTATGAGGTCTCCACGCGGCCTTCTCTTCTCCAGGCTGAACAGCCCCAACTTTCTCAGCCCATCTTCATACGAGAGGTGCTCCAGTCCCCACATCATCCTCGTGGCCCTCCTCTGCACTTGTTCCAACAGTTCCATGTCCTTTTTAATGTTGAGGACACCAGGACTGCACACAATATTCCAAGTGAGGTCTCACTAGAGCAGAGTAGAGAGAAATAATAGTACTTACTCCTATGCCACAATTTAAGACATGCAGATAAATGCTTTATTGAAGATCACATTTATTACTAAACCACAGTCCTGACACTCACTGCCCAAAGTTTTATTCTTGCTTGCTGTCTGAGCTGTCATAGTAGTGTCACATCAGTCTCCACAGTGTACTTTTTGGTGCTTCTTCGCTTAAACCCAGCTGCACTCCAACATACACCTTCTATTAAGTTGGTAAGGGGCAAAGCTAATTTAAAAAGACAGAAACTGAGCTGCATGCTGCAAGAATAGCAGTTGGGGAAAAAAAAAAGGAGATCAGAGAGTTAAGAAGACATTTACAATGACCATTTCCAAGGCATCACTGCTTATTTGACAGCTGTTTGCAACCATCTTGTGGCATTTTTGTAGGGCAAAGCAGAAAATGAGGAACTGTTCAGTATTCTAGTTTATCACAATTTAAACTTCATCCATCTGCATCATAGGCATCTGCTCTCAATTCATTGTCTAGGCTTCCTCAGGGTCCCTGCAGGAGGACAGGCAGTTCTCTCTGAAGGTAGATGACTCTGACAGATAAGGTCTTTCCCCACAGATAATTTTTTCTCACTGTCAAGTGACTAATTTGGACTGAACATCCAACTTTCAGTCACTAACATTCAGTGAGGTGAATCCCGTCCCACATACCCAGATTTACAGATTTTCAAGGCCCAAGAGACCATTCATACCAAAACTCTGAATTTGATAGCACTGGCTGTTAATCTCAGACGCTAAGTATTTTCAGATAGTCCCTCAATGTTCAGATAGCAGAAGACATTTCCAATTTAACCTTCATAATTATAGGTGCAAGGAATTTCCTGAAGCTGCATGTGCTGCTGCCAAAATAGAACCCCTCATCTCAACCCTTAACTTATCATTAAACAAGAATGTATCTGCTGACATCCAAAAATGTCAAGAATCCTTTTCTTCCTTATTGAAACAGATTACACATAAGCAATAAACATGTTCAGACTAATTTAAGAAATATATATTTACAAGCTTTTTAGTTTTGTCTTCATTCATCGTCACAGTAAAATCTGCATTTCATACTTGGAGAATACATTGCTAAACTTTCTACAGTGTTTTTTCCTTTTAGCAGTTGTATGTAAAACTAAGGAGCTAAAATCTAAAGGTGAATGCTTCATAGAGTGCATTTACGCACTGCTGGCACTACCTGAATGCTGAAGCTAATTTGTAGAGGATGCAACAAGCAGTTACTCGGTGAGCTATTCTGGCTCACATTTCCCATACACTCCTCGTCCTGGGTTCACATTCTCACCATTCGTATTACGCCCTCTCTGGCATTCATCCGAACCCTCTGTAAGACAGTTTAACAGACATAAAAATAATACAGATAAAGATATGTTCCATTTTTCTGAGTTAAACTTGCTTAGCAGAGGGTACAAGTCTGAACCAGTGTGAAGGAGAGTGGGTCTATCTAGGCTGTGACAGAGGGGATCTAAGCCTTCCATTGCAGTTGCATTGCACAGTTACAGTTGTACCCAGACTGTCATGGTTCTTCACTCTTTTATTTTGCTGTGCACTTTGGTCCAATTTAAAGGGTATTTCCTTGACAATATATTCATTTTTTTGTTTTGTGTATTCTTCCAGGTTTTTTTTCTTCCACTGAGTAACACCATCCTCAGCTGTTTCAAAGATAATTCTGTTTTTGCATGGGAATTCGATACTCTTCACTGTAAATACCGTTTGCCAACTCCTGTAGAAGGTTCTGCATTACTTTATAAGGCCTTTGCAGTTACCAGGTAAATTGCTATTTTAAACGTTCTAAAGCAGCCTAAAAATTGTAGTTTTAAAACAAGTTTTCTTTCCTTTCTTGTAATGTTTTATGGAAGTATTGAACTATTTACTGTGATGATCTTTTGAATTCTGCTGTGACTGATCTTTTCAGCAAGAATCAATAGCAGCTTTTATTACAGTCCATAGCAGTCAAAAGAAAGTGAGCTGATTATTAGTGACCACTAACGTAAAGTTTAACCTATCCTTTGCAAAAGCAAATTTTATTATTTAGGAGCTATTTTGCTCTTTCAGGAGAGTAGGACAGGAATAATGGCAGATGCAAAAGTGATTTGAGGGCATAGAAGAAAATGTACAATCTCTTTTTGGCTAATGCGAACTTGAATTATAGTGTTTTGATGGAAACTTTATCTCATCATGATCCAGAGATGGCCGGATTTTTGTAGCGGGTGGAAAGTCAAATCAGCTTCACTTATGGTGTTTAGAATCAAAGCAGTTGACAAGAATAATCCAAATGCCTCCAAAAGTACGAGCTGTCCGTCATCTGGAATTCCTCCCTGACAGTTTTGATGGGGGCTCCAACCAGGTCAGGTTATATACAAAGCTTATGCACTGGGATATTTGGCTCGCTGATTCAATGCATGTACTTTGAGGAGTTTGTGGGGATGCTGGGGATGTGGGGCCCACACCATGCCAGAAGAAACTTCCTGTGCTAAATGTTTGCTCGGTTACTCTTTTAACTTAATGGAATGTCATTGCTGAATTGTGCATTCCTCTTTATTTTACATTGACAGTAGTGATCAATGAATCCTTTTAACTTACAGGTCCTTGGAGTGTTAAGTCAAGATAATATTATGAGATTTATCAATATAAAAACATGCAAACTTCTTTTTGACATTGGGAGTAGCGAAGAGGGAATTAGTACAGCAGCAATTAGCCCCAATGGGCGGTATATTGCAGCAGTAATGGAAAATGGCAGCCTGAATTTATACAGTGCCCGAGCTTTGACTCAAGAAGGAAATAAGGTAGAGTGTTTTATATTCCTTAAAACAGCAGTAAATCCCATTAAAGTTGATACTTGTCTATATAACTTTTGTACCAGGAGTAGTTTGCAGATGTGTTGGAGTGCCATACTTAATGCTACCAATAAAGAAAACATGGTTTGTAGAGTGTCCTTCATAGTTACTCCAGCCTGTCAAGTAATATGATGTTTTAAAGTATATATATCATTGTGTGTGTTGGGTGGAGGGGGAGATGGTATTTCTTTCTACAGCAATTTGTATGTACCACTTTATAATGAAGTTTTGGGGGAGATGATCAGCATAATTATGCTTCTGTTCCGTTTCCTACAGGGGACATTTTGCAACTGATGCTTTTTTTAAACCACGGGCATGAATGGTGCTTTTGTCACTATGATTTTGTTCTTGCAGTGTTATTGGATACCAGCATCCGTCATTATGACACAATCATACTCCTAATCCTTCCTAAGTAACAAACGTTCTGAATACCAGTTCTTATTTTATTAAAGTAATTTATTAATGGGAGTCAGGTTTCTAAATCCAGTATTCCATGTATCTTTAATCACCATGCCTTTGAAGTAAACAGTAACCAGCTTTGGATAATGACTGAGTTGGAGCTGAGGAAGGATGTGTAAAGATGTCACACATGCATTCCATTTGCACTTCTACTGCCGGTTTGACATGAACTGGGATATCCACTTACTTGCTTTCCCAATCTCCAACACTGAATTAATGCCTTGCTGACACTAAAGACTAATTAAAGTTCGTAAATGGCTTTTGTATTCTTTTTAACTGGTGCTATAGAAATGCAAACTATTTTAGTGATCTTGAGAAACACAGTAAAAGTAAATAACCTGAAGAGGACACGATATGCATTTATACTACATTGAAATTATATTCCTTTGTTTGCTAAGCAGGGAAATAATGTGATGTTTGGGTTGATTTGGAAACTGTAAACTCTCTCACAGTCTTTCTAGTTTAATACAGCAGTTTTATTCTCTGGCATGAGAGACACGAAAAGATGGTGGTGCAGGGGGGTGTGCATGGCGTGGCGGGGATTTGGTATGAGGTGATGGGGTGCAC
>JASSUY010018750.1:0-52633 GCA_032466535.1 Forpus xanthops | reverse complement strand
ATTCCAGTGCCTCACCACCCTCACAGTAAAGAACTTCTTCCTTATATCCAATCTAAACTTCCCCTGTTTAAGTTTTAACCTATTACCCGTTGTCCTCTCACTACAGTCCCTAATGAAGAGTCCCTCCCCAGTATCCTTATAGGCCCCCCTCAGATATTGGAAGGCTGCTATGAGGTCTCCAGGCAGCTCCTCTTCTCCAGGCTGAATAGCCCAGGCTTTCTCAGCCTGTCTGCATTTGGGAGGTGCTCCAGCTCCCAGATCACCCGTGTGGTCTCTGGACTTGTTCCAACAGCTCCATGTCCTTCTTATGTTGAGGACACCAGAACTGCACACAATACACCAAATGGGGACTCAAGAAAGCAGAGCAGAGAGACAGGATCACCTCCTTCAACCTGCTGGTCACACTCCTTTTGATGCAGTCCATGTATTATAACTAAAGACAGTTCAGTGACAACTTAGCAACTGGTTTCCATTTCAGCAGCTTTTGAGGGTAACACCTTTCAAGTGGTCATAAAGTGTTTCTAAAGAAATCCCTGTGGTTTCTCTAAAATGGAACCAGGACTTTGAGCACTGAAGAACTAGCCTGAAGGACTGCAGCACAACTCTTCCTTGATGAGCCCATGGGGGAAGTGGGAACCAAGAAATACCCTACCTGAAGTGGGGTCCCAGGTGGAGTTCTGGAGCAAAGGGTTTGTCGGTGACAATCGTGGTGCCAATGCCAACAGCTTGGACAGGAATGACAGAGGTATGGCTGCTCTTTACAAACAGCCTCACCTCATCATTGAATTCCTCCATGTCATTCAAGTTTGCTATGACAGCCACAGACACCACAGTCTCAGGGGGGATCACTCCTTTACTGGGTTCAATTCTCCAGCATGAGCGTTTGTCAGCCTGTAAGATAAGCCAAATGATAATTTAGAATGGAAACCATGGACCCTGGTCTCCAGGATGATGTAGTAAGAGGAAGGACTAAAGGTAGGAAAGTAAAACCCACAAAGGTTTAATTTCTAAGCTATGGTGTCTGGAAATAGGGAAACAGCAACTATGCAGTAACCTACTCAACCTATATTTCACCCTCCCTTAACAGACTTACCTCATGAACCTGATTTTGCCCAACCCAAGGGATGCACATCCTCAGGAGATGGTTATTCACCCTCCAGTCTCTCTTTTGGAGTGCACGCCAATGGAAACTTTCTCCCTCCTGTTTTCCCAGCAATGGTGGCCAGGTTTGCAGAAGGGCTCAAGGCCAGAGGAAGCCAGAACTGCTCAAGTCCCACCTCAGCAGCCACACAGTTTGAGGGATACTGCTGACAGCCTGAAGAATGACTGCAAAACTGGTTGATCAACACCCCAACACCAAAGTCTTCTTTTCCAAGAGTTAGGCAGTGCTTCTCAACAGCCCCTGAAGGACTGAAGCACTCTGTTCCCACTGATCATCAGCTGCAGTGAGGTGCCCCAGTGCCCTCTGCTCTGGAAAATTCAGCTATTTAGAGTAGGGCAGTAAAGCAATAAACAGAAAGAGAACTGTAAGACATGCCCTGTGGGCATGGCCTGGGCTTCTCAAGCACTCTCTTCCTCTGGTTGCTCATGGACGTCCCTCTATGGATGTGGCAATAAATGTATTGGACCCTGAGCCCATCTAAAACCACATTCAGAGGGTGCAAGCTTAGGAGGAAATATGCATACAATGCTCTCTGGCCAGCATGAAATGTCCTGGGACATAGATGTATGGCCCATTACTAACATCACGGTGTTAGTGGTATATGTGCCACAGTTCAGTGCTGTGTTTGGGATTACAGGTACTACTCACCCCAAACTCTACAGTACTGTAAAAGAAGAGGCTTTTTTCCACTTTTTTTTTTTTTAATAGAAAGTAACAATGTTCTTGGAGGCCTGACACAATCCAAGCAAGTGCTTGATCCAGGTGAAATTAGCTTGAGCTTTCATCCACCATGCTGGCAGCACAGAGCTTTAACAGGACACTGGCCAGCCCAAGAGAGAAGAGTATTAGCAAACCAAGAAGCACTTCAAAGTCATGGGAAGCATTTTATACAAGCCCTCAAAATGCCCTCAGCTAACAAGGGTAAGACGAGCTGGAGGCCAGAGAAGCAATAACTTGCTGAGCATTCCAGGTTCCAGCAGTGTGTGTAGGTGCTCCAGCAACAAAAACTCCTTAGGCTGACTGCTCTGCCTGGTGAGCAGGTCAGGTCTACATGCTTGCATCCCAGGATGGAGCATGCCAAAGGCAGTAGTATCATTCCAGGCTCTGGCAAAGTTAATAAACTCAGCTCCATTTAATTTGCTCTCTAGAGCTGCAAAAGAAAGTCTTAAAAAATGCAAGATGAGAATGAGATGGAGGAAGGTAGTTGGCATTGGGTAAACAATGGGGCCTCACTGACCATATAGGATCCCATCAACCCTCTTCTGTTGTCCCTGCATCCCTTGTGTAGCTCATCACTAGCTGCAGAGGCAGCCACTGTACTGCCATCAGCCAAGGGAGAACAGCCACCAAATGGGAGACAGAAAATCACAGCTCACCATCCTGCAGCCATCTCCAAGCCGAAAATCAAAGCAGCAGCTTTGGCATCTCAGAGAACACAAGACATAGGTTCAGGGCCACCTATGGCCCAAGTCACCCACCAGTGAGGCTAAGAGACAGCCAGAGCCAGTTTTGCTTTCAGATGTATATGTGTGGTTTACCCTCACACCCAGTTGCATCTCAAATTTTATCTCCAAAATTATTCAGTCCTCTCTTCTTCCCATCAATAAACTGCCAAGCAGCCTTAGGCAGCAGCAAAGGGCAAGACTTCAACTGAAGCAGCAAAACAGCACCAGAGGATGCAGCTACTACGGGTACAGGAGTAGCTTCAGCACATCCCACCTGCCACAGTGTTGCTCCCATCAGAAAAGCAGCACTTAAGAGCCTTTGTCAATGGCTGATCAATCAGGTTCCTAGGACCTGCCACCCTGAACATCTCCATGGTTATCAACAGCTGTCCTGTGAAGCCAAGATCCTCACCATGGAGTAATTCAACCCTGTAGAATCAGAAGCAGGGACTATGGAGCATCAGAACCTGTCTTTACTGCAGGGAAAGAAACCATTCCTGAACTACCTCATATTCTTGTTCTTTTTCTTGATTAGACTCAATATTTGCAGAAATTGCAGTGAAGCAGAATAGGATTTACTGCCAATTCCACGTATGTGGGCCCTGAGGCAATGAACAGGCAGATGCACCCTGCAAGCCCTGCTGGGTAACTGCAGGCTGCCCAGGAGAAGGGAAGGCATAACACCAGGACAGCAGTACTTAAATAGCTCTGCAGGTCAGTGCCTAATTAAGAGCATGCAAGCCCCATCATTTATATACCAGTACCACCCATCTGAGATGACTTGCTCTCTGCAGAGATGGAAAGCTGATTTTAACTGTGGAGTGAAAGCAAGCTGCCCTGAGAATCCCCACTTCGAGGTCACATTTATCCCCCCAAACAGCTGGAAAAGCAGCAGGAGGGAAATTCAGACCCCTTCTCCTTGGCCCAGGAGGCAGAGCCTGTACTATTACACACTATCCGATGCTTTATCCACAGACACAACCAAGTGCCAAGACCCCAGTGCCAGATCTGGGTTAATGAGCTCCAGAAGTTCAACCCACTTACCACGGTAGAAGACCAAACCTCCTCTGAATCCTGTGCTGAGCCCCTCACAGGTCCCTTCTCCAACAGGGAGTACACCCCCTTCATCCCCAGCATGAGCCCTTCCTGGCTGCATCAGCCCTGCTTCTCCTGCCAGAGGAGCAACCCATCCTCCTGCTGTGCAATTTTTCACACTATGCAGCCTCTATGAATTAAATAGCCTATTTCTGCAGCTAGATGCTCTGCAATTCTATAGAGCATACAGACTGCAGGCACACAACCTCTACAAGTCTATTTTTGTGCAACAATGCAGCTGGTTTGACCCCAAGTAGGTGTGAAACTCAGCTCACCATGAGCAGTTTGAGGACAGACCTCATATCTCAGTCTCTAACAGCAGTTCAACACAAAGCAGATGCAGAAATAACAGGGAAACCACAGGGAAATCCATGCACTTTCAGGAGCAGAGCTACAGAGTTCTCTTGATCTCAGAGTTCCAAATAAAGGGAAAACTTGTAAAAATTATCCAGGATCATTTCTGCTCAAACATCTGTGTAAATTTTATTTTATTGAGGGGTGCCCCAGCTAAAACAGCCCCCAAAGCCAGGCTCCTCTTGCCACACTGTGATGGGATATCTTGCTTTCTCTCTTGGTGATGTGGAAAAGTTGCATATGAGAAAAAAAATCAAGTCAGAGGATGATATGGACCAGTTATTTTCATCGGAAAATAGTCCCACAGACACTTACCATCTTTGCTGAGAAGGGTGCAGGGATGATAGACTGATTGGAGAGGTGAAGAGTTTGGGAAGCATCTTGTAAAACTTGGATAGTGCCAAAATTTATCTTACTCGGATGCACGTAGACAACTGGTCCTTCACCAATGCTTACTAAATGGATTTTCTGTTCCAGGAAGCAGGTTGGAAAGAAAAAAAAAAAAAAAAACATAGGAAAAGCTGTAAGGGTGCACATAGACTGGGGAAAAATTCTGACTGAAGTTTTCAGTGTTGTGAGGCTGAAACAGGCCTGGAGCAAGTGTGAGATCTGGAGTGGTCCCAGTTGAAAGCCACAAGATCCTAGTTACCAGGGGATAAAGAAACCTCATTTCCCATGCATGCTTTTTCACACTTCCACGATGTTAGCTCTCCTTCCTCTACATTGCACTCATTACTCAGTCTGGCCCCAAAACACACTCCCTGACTGCTGCTGCTGCACAGCCACACTGCACAGGAACTCCTTTAGCGTTCTCAAAGCTACATCTGTGAAAACCAGCACAAGTCAGAAGCAATGCTGGCTCTTCAGAGTAGAGATCATGCAAGGTAGTTGCCTGATTTGTGCTTATGCACATTCCTGGTATCCTGGTATCAAAGAGCACGAGTCCAGAGGAGGCCACAAAGATACTGAGGGCTAGAAAACCTCTCATATGAAGACAAGTTGAGAGAGATAGAGTTGTTCAGCCTGGAGAAGAGAAGGTTCTGGGGAGATCTTCCAACACCTAAAGGGGCTGACAAGAAAGCTCTGTACAGGGGTATGCTGTAATAGGACAATGGAGAATGGATTTAAACTGATAGAGGGTAGATTGAGATTAGATATGATTTTCGCTGTGAGGGTGGTGAGGCGCTGGCACAGGGTGCGCAGAGAAGCTGCGGCTGCCCCATCCCTGGCATTGTGCAAGGCCAGGCTGGATGGGGCTTGGAGCAATCCGGTCTAGTGGAAGGTGCTCCTGCCTGTGACAGAGGGGTTGGAAATGGATGTGATTTAAGGCCCTTTCCAACCCAAACCCTTCCAGGATTCTATAATATTTTGTTTTATTGGAATAAATGGCAGCCATTCCCCTGAGATCAGATTTGCATCAGATAATCCATATGGTTAGGACCAGTCACCAGTGCAGGATGTAGAACAAGATGGGCAGCTGTTCTGCTAGGCCAGAGAGCTTTGGATAAGCCAGCTACTTGCACTCCAGCTATAAGACAGACCTATAGAAAATGCAGATTATCTAGCCTGACACCTAGAAACTCTTATCTGTGTAGGCAACATATCCAGCGAGGCTTCTACCAGCAGCAACTAAGTATGAGCGTGCTCATTGAACATCGACTGAACAGGAACACAGCGTCACTCAGTTCTGCACTAGCCATTTCTTTAGGGACAGCTAAAATTCCCCAGCTGAAATGCTCACCCTCTGGGTATGTTCATCTCCAAAAAAAGAAAACCCCAAACCAACAGGTAAAGTAAACCTTAAAACTATACATTGCTAGCCCAAGGGTAAAGGCTTTGTGAGAAGCTCTGTACTGTCTCTCTAAACTGCTCTCATCTCTGCTCTGCTCTGCTCTCGTGAGACCTCACTTGGAGCACTGTGTGCAGTTCTGGTGTCCTCAGCATAAAAAGGACACAAAACTGTTGTAACAAGTCCACAGTAGGGCCATGAGGATGATTAGGGCCTGGAGCACCTCCTGTATGAAGACAGGCTGAGAAAGTTGGGGCTGTTCAGCCTGGAGAAGCTGCATGGAGACCTCACAGCAGCCTTCCAGTATCTGAAGGGGGCCTACAAGGATGCTGGAGTGGAACTCTTCATTAGAGACAACAGCGATAGGACAAGGGGTGATGAGTTCAAACTTAAACAGAGGAAGTTCAAGCTAGATATAAGGAAGAAGTTCTTTACTGTGAGGGTGGTGAGGCACTGGAACAAGCTGCCCAAAGAAGTGGTAACTGTTCCATCCCTGGCAGTGTTCAAGTCCACGCTGGACAGAGCCTTGGGTGACATGGTCTGGTGTGAGGTGTCCCTGCCCATGGCGGGGGGTGGGGGTGCAGCTAGATGTTTTTAAGGTCATATCCAACCCTGACCATTCTGTGATTCTGAGATCTGTAGTTAAAAAGCAAGCTCATAGTTAAAAAATTGGTTATTCTAGCGGGGAGAAACCCTCCTCTTCAAGAGAAATATGCCTTATATTTATGAGCAACTCTTGTAAACTTCAGACCTTCCTGCATGGTGTTCCTGTTGACTTATTTACATGCACATCCACAATAGCCTCGGTGGAGATGTTCATTGGCACCCAGGGGATTTAGCTGCATCATTTCCGTTCATTTTAACAAAAGTTTATATCAATGCAACTACTTTCAAAATGTCAGGTTTCTTTTCTGTTACAGAAAACGTAATGTTCCTAGGAATCCTCTGACATCCTCTTCTGTGCTCAGAGAGACAAGATATTTTAAAACAGCTGCTTCAAAAGTTAAAATCATTTTAAATTGAAGTTTAACTAAATTTGTTCTCAGTTCCAGCTAGATAGAGCCAGGACACTACAGACACCATTCTCTTGCCTACATTCTGTTGTCACTGCTGTTGTACATGTCCGAATGCAAACAACATCTTTCAGGAGGTTTCAGCCCAGAAACGCTTTGCCTCATCCATTTCCACAGTTTAGTTATGGAAAAACAAAGCCTCTGTGCTCCAGATGCAAGCGGTGTGCATGTCTTTTGCTGGGGCTTTTTGCAAAGAGATACGATGGATGGATTGTTCCCAGATATGATAGACCTGACTTTCGGAAAAGCTTAAATCCATCTTTGGACAGAACATCACTTTGGCACAGTTTCTAACACAAAGCATGCTGCAGCAGGGTTTAGGGGTGTACCTGTGTGCCTGAACTAAAGTTCTAATGAAGCAGCAGTCGCTGTTCAGCTATAACACAGCAGAGTGTAAGAAACGAGGATTATTCTGGTTTTCAGACTGGGGTTTTTGTCCCATCTCACATATCCATAATTAAATGCTGTGTCAGACACTTAGATTACCACCTAAGAGGATACCATCCTTCCTCTTCTCTAGGCATTACTTGTTGCTTATGCCATGAACCACTTCTTTCCTTATCCATACCAGTCACATATTACAAATTCTTTTTTCCCTGGAAGGATCCCTGCATACTTTATGCTCCACCATGATGAGCTGCACAATGGCATATGTCTTCCCTGGTACTCACCAGTGGGGAACTTTGACTCCCAAACACCACAACATGAGCAACAGTGTCCTGCTGTCCAGTCATCTGGACTTCCAGTGTGAACGGGATCTCTACTGAGCTGTGAG
This sequence comes from Forpus xanthops, assembly GCA_032466535.1. Taxonomy (NCBI): domain Eukaryota; kingdom Metazoa; phylum Chordata; class Aves; order Psittaciformes; family Psittacidae; genus Forpus; species Forpus xanthops. The sequence goes on along the minus strand of JASSUY010018750.1, from coordinate 44,940 downwards.
GCTGGATAATTCCACACGGCAGGGAGCAGGAGTACCATACAGCAGCAGTATCCTTATGTTCCTATAAGGAACAGAATCAAATACAAGTTGAGGAAACTTTTCAAGTCTTTAACATCTACCACAACAGCAACTCACACACATTTTCAAAAATCCCTAGGAGAAAGTAGAAAGGCACAACACAAGATGCAAGACTTGCATGGGCTCAGCATTCTCAGCAGATTCAAAAGCTTCTGCATCCACAAACACTCACTGCTGTGCTATCAGCCTCCTTGCAGCAGCTTTTCACAATCCTCCAAATTCTTCTGCATGAAAGCACCCCAAAAACTAGAATATAAACTGCTTCCTAAAGAGTTTAAACTGTTTCCTGAAGTTTATGTTCAGGTTGGTTCCTGTTCTCAGCAAACCTTTAGGTCTGACTATAAATCAGCAAGGTCTTAACAACACTTTTTTCCTAATAAATCCTTGATAACATTTGAGGGCAGGAGGTGGATGGAATGCCAAACCTGAGGAAGAATCCCATAGCAGCCTGGAAGGTCACTGTCATTCACAAGGGTCAGCATCTGCTGATAAGGGAATTTTAGAAAGCACCGTCCAAATGTCATGACAGGGTCAAGCACTCGCAGCGGAGGAACTATACATCTAGGCAAAGAGACAATCAAAAAGCAATTAGATACTGAAAGTAGAATTTGTTTACTCCATGAAAAGCATGAAATAGAGCATAACACGGTTGTCACTGTCAAATAGACATTTAATACCCCTATAGCCATAAATGGCCTTTAACTTCTTTTTACCCAACAACCTCTTGCAAAGAAAGGGCAGAACCTGGGACTCAGCATTGCAAAGGTTGCCAAGCGCCCAGGCAGAGCATGGTGCTTTGCCCCAGATAGGCTTTGCCTCTCCTTTGCCCCAGGAGCTTGCAAGGACCCTCCCAACAGCCCCAGAAGCAGCACTCACCAGGGCTCAAGGAACACCAGACTAGTGTCTCAGTGAAAACAACCCACTCTTCTCCCACACCACTGCTGCCCTGCCTGAAAACCCAGCAATTTGCCCAGTGACAGAAGGCATGGGTCATCACTTGTCTTACACAGTGGATGATCACCTTCTCCCAGTCCCTACAGCTATCTTCCTCCTTCACCCCACAGGTCCACACACTGTCTGTTCCCATTTGTACTTGTTTTACAGAACTGAAGCCCAGGCACTGACTGTATGACTCTGCCTGGGAGAAGGAACAGCACCAGTGAACTGCATCCCTCTTGTAATTAAACTAACACCCACTACGGCACAACAGGCTTGAATCTGGCTGCAGCAAAACAACTTTCATCTTAAGTCTGAGAACATTAATGCTCAAAAGAACCAGAGGGAAGCAGAGATACATGAGCTCACCTTCTACACCAAGGACTCTTTTCCCCTTCATAAGATCTCACCTTTACTTTTCCCCCAACAGACCTGCCATAAGCCCCTTTCCCATTTGCACGTGCCTTCATTAACTGAACCAGACAAAAGCTTTCAGCAGGCTGCTCTCTGTGGCCCAAACCAATGTTGTATTTTGGCTGCAATCCAGTACAAGTCTATCATTTGAAGGAAGAAGGACGGTGGCCCTTTGGAAATGGTACCCTTCAAGAACCAAAAATCCAGGCTAATAATTAATATAATCACTATTCCCCTTCAGAGAAAGGCTCAGGCATGTACATGCCCTCTGATCACATGGGCTGCTTTCAGTGCACTACTGTTCTCTTGTCAAGCTGGGCAGGAGTAGCTCATTAAGCAATGCATTTCATTTGGAGCTGAAGCCAGCAAGCCATGTGCAAGGCAGCGTGCTGGAGTCGGACGCATGAGGAAAGATGATGAAGCTGCAAGGAAAGCACTAGTACCTGGCTGTGAGGAGCAGTGCCAACACCTCCTTGCCAACACCATCCACATCTACCACCAGTGCCAGCCTGTATCTCTTCACAGTGTTGGAACACAGGGTGACCTGGTGGAAGACAAGAGCATCAAATATTCCATCACTCCCAAAAGGGCATAGGCCACGTGTGGTAACCTCCAGTTCTCATTCCACATTAAGAAAAGGGAGGATTTCTTGGATATCAGGAAGATTAGACATCAGGAAGAAATTCTTCCCTGTGAGGGTGATGAGACACTGGCATAGGCTGCCGAGAGAAGCTATGGCTGCCTCATCACTGGCAGTATTAGGGCGAGGCTGGGTGAGACTTAGAACAACCTGGTCTAGTGGAAGGTTTCCCTGCCATGGTAGTGGGGGGGGGGGGGGGGGATGTGGAATTAGATGATCTTCCAACCCTTCCAGTCTAACAAGGTCCCTTCCAAACCAAACCAGTCTATGATTCTATGATTTTGTCTTAATTCTTCTGCTGGTCCACATGTAGAGCACAGTCTCTGTGAGCAACAAAAGTTTTCTGACAACATCTGAATAGCTAAATAAATCTTGTAGTGATCAGGGCATACGTAACCTAAATTAAAAGGGCCAATTTTTAATTGCAGCTATAATAGCATAAATCCAGAGGAAATCTATGGACTTCTAACAGAATGAGTTGAACTTTACAGAAGGAACCTGAAGGCAAAATGTGGCCCAGCAGATGCTGTGCAGTTGATGGCTGACAGAGCTTTTTCAGTCCCCACTGGAGATCACTGTAGTGAATACAACTCCTTCTGCCCAACAGGAGACAAGGAACAAGACTGGGAAAAAAAGCCAACTGCATTATACAATGACACCTCTCTTTTTAACAGCTGTTTTCTGTCCTCATCCTTCTGATGCCCATTTTAAATCAAAGAAATCACTCCACACAGCTCTCAAAACCACATGAATGGCTTCTCTACTTGACCACATGGTACAAGATCTTCAGATTATGATTTTGGAAACAAAATGGTGCTCCTTCAGTTAAGTCCCAGAGCAACCCAGCTAACAAAAGCATAACACTAGCGCAAGTATCTTACATTATGCTCCAAGCTAGCAGTGCTGAAGCCTGCTCACACATCAATGAAGCTTCAGCTCACCTCTAAAGCACTTACAGCTGGACTTGCCCCATACCTGGATATCCAGGTGTCCACGGGCACAGACAGTCCCTCTGCAGGGCCTGATGGTAAATTCGGTTGGCTTGACATGACCTTGGGCTTCCTTTCTCCAGGATGGACAAGTGTTCTCTGACACCTGGTCAAAACTGGTAACACTGGGCTCTCCTAGTCCATCCCCAGGAATGTGAAGGTTGAAGGTCACGGGCACCAAGGAGGTGTTAGTGAGGCGACATGACAAGGTGCGAGGAAAGCCTAGGAAAATGACACAAGTATGAATTTATGCACCAATTACCCCTTGCTTACTGGTGTGAATACCCTGTTATAATAAAACTGGTTTTGGAGTTTAGTCATCTTCAACCTGAATTACAGCTAATTGAGAAGCTCAGTGAGGAACTAATCAAGCAAGTTCCTTTTATGCTGATCACAGAGGTTGCTTCCTTGGAAATGCTCACTCTTAGCAATGCTGAATATCAGAAGGCTCTCTCTGTGAGGAGCTCTCTCACCTGCCCCCAAACCAGCATCACTTATTTCTCACTCATGAGTGCAACTTCAGATAGATCATTTACTCTGAAAATTCAATCTGTAAAAATTCTCTGTTAACTCTGCAAACACTTCCAGTTTTCACTAGATAAAAACAGTATATTGTCATTGAGGACAAGCTACAATAAAGGAAGGATGAAATTGAGAACTGCAGCAAGATGCAAAGCACTCAAAACCAGATTCTCTAGTTAGGATCCTTAAGGCTTCTCCTGTTTTGGGGCAACCAAACAGAACATGTGACAGCTCCACTGGAGGCAAACCTGATGCTTGCTTAGAAATTAGTAGGAACCATTTCTTGCTTTACCTAAGTGTTCTGGGTTCAGCAGTGGCAGTCATTTTTCTCCTTAGTAGCTGGTGCAGCGCTGTGGTTTTGACTTTCAGCCTGGGAACAGCGCTGATAACATCCATGTTTTCAGTTACTGCTTAGAATGTTTGGTTTGACCAAGGACTTTCTGAGTCTCATGCTCTGCCAGGGAGGAGGGGAAGCCGGGAAAAAGCAGAGACACTTGACCCAAACTAGCCAAAGAGGTATTCCATACCACAGCACATCATGGCCAGGATGTAAAAACTGGGGGCAGGGACCTGGAAGAGTTAGTTCACTGCTCGGTCATCAGGTGGTGAGCAGTTGCATCCTCTTCCCTTGTATTTCCCTGGTCATTATTATTATTGGTGGTAGCAGTAGCGATTTGTATTGCACCTTAGTTACTGGACTGTTCTTATCTCAACCCATGAGAGTGTTGTGGTTTAATCCCCTCAAACTCACGCAGTTGCTCTCACTCACTCCCCCCTTTTTCTTGCCCAGTCCTGGGGGAATGGGGAAGAGAATCAAAAGAATGCAACTCCCACAGGTTGAGATAAGAACAGTTTAGTAACTAAGGTATAACACAGATCACTACTGCTACTACCAGTAATAATAATGACAAGGCAAATACAAGGAAAGAATACAAGAGCTCACCAACTAATTTCCACCCAGCCTGACCAAACAGAGGCCCCCATCACCTCATACCAAATCCAACCATGCAGTGCACCCCCCTATCACCTCATACCAAGTCCTAACACGCAGTGCCCGCCTCACCCTTCCGGGTCCCTGCTCTCCGTCTCTACATCCTGAGCATGACATGCTGTGGTATGGAATAACTCTTTGGTCAGTTTGGGTCAGATGTCCTGTGTCTGCTTCCTCCCGGCTTCCTCCCAGGTTCCCCTCCTCCCTGGCAGAGCATGAAACTCAGAAAGTCCTTGGCCAGCCTAAACATTCTAAGCCATAACTATAAACACTGGTGTTTATCAGCGCTGTTCCAAAGCTGAAAATCAAAAACACAGTGCTGCACCAGCTACTACGAAAAAGAGAAAAATGACTGCTGCTGCTGAACCCATGACAGAGTTACATTCCTTCGATTCTTCTCTCCACTCCCCACTCCTGGAGGCGGGGGAAGAAAGAGGGGGGAGTGAGTGAGCAAACTGTGTGAGTTACAGCTTAAACCACGACACTAAGAAGTGAGGACATCACATCCATGCTGCAGACTGGCTTTGGCTACTGCTCTCAAAGTTTACGTCACTTGAGCTTTGATACTTGCTTTCTATACTGGAAAACCAGTGATCCAACCTCGCGTGGTTGGGTGTTCTGCAGAGACAGGACCACAACCTGCTTGGGAGTAGACATTTGACTTGGCTGGTCAGCTCTACAAGTAGGAGACATGTCCCACAGCCTGCATACAGAGTGTTATCTGAATACAGATGGGGAGGCAAGCCAATTGTAGAGGCACAAGGTAGCTCCTTCACATCTGTCACCAGTGAACATTGCCTACCTTCAGCAATTGGGAGGCAGGTGGTGCACGAAAAGGAAACACAGACTCTACAATCATGAATGAGATCCAAGCCACCAGATGCGACAACAGTCAGCAGCAGTTGCAAAAATTACAATAGGTGCCTTCAGCTGAGAAGGCCTTATTAATGAAAACAGATTAAGTAGGATGACTCTCCTATTACATGACCACATTTCTGCCTGGTACATTTATTGTGGTTTAGCTATTCAAAAGGAAAAACAGAAGTGACAAGGTGGGTATGTGGGGATGCTCCTCAGGAAAGTTAATAAATTTTCTTTAGAAGTCCATGGACAGCATGAAAACAGAGGCATCCTGGGCACAGAATGATAACAGTCCTTTACTTTGTCCACAACTGATTTCACATTTAAACTTTAGACAACCTCAGTAAAAACCCTTTGTGAGACTGATATACCAGAATGCAAATTTCAATGGGGATGCTCTGAGTATGAAGCCACTGGCCCTGTCATCAGAGCTGGGCTTTTGCTGGGGAAGGAGGAGCCACGTCTCTGAGAACATTAGTGCCTGATGCAGACCTTTTTTTTTGGACATATTACCTGGGAGGTAATAACAAAGTGCCCTCACAGCGCTAATTAACTTCTCACACTAAAGGTCAAGTGAGTAAATGGTGCCCTTGCCTTACAACAGGAACATTTATCCAAAGCAGCTACAGGCCAGTAGATGACTTAAACTCCCCATCCTTGGGACCCTTCTGGGACAAGGTCCTCCACAGTCATTCTGCTGCCAGGGTCTGGGAGGCTGAGGCTGAACTGACTGTGAGGGACAGCACACATGATGATCTCATGATGGTAAAATATGGCCTAGGGAACCAGCAGTCCTGGTTTTAACATCTTAAAGGCTGCTATAGAGGAACACAAGTGACAGATGGTCCTATGTTGAAGCATTCTATTTTGGTAATGCACAGTCCTCTTAATCCATGGTCCAAGCCCAGGGCACACTCACCAAAGGAGACATCACCAAAGCAGAGGAAAGGTACATCAAAATGAAATGTCGGTCCAATGACACAGCCCCTGTGAGGACAAAGACAGGCAGAGGAACTATTGGCTTGGTTATAAAGAGAACTGCAAAGCCTTCAGCTTCTGTTACTGTTCCAATGGGTAAAAACTAGTCTCAGAAGCACAGTGCACATTTATCTTGTGTCCATGCATAAATCAAATCGAAATTGGTTGGCAAGCCTAAATACACTGTACCTCAAGTGTTTTCCCCTGGTGGCTTGCTGGATACATTGGCTCTGCTAAATCTCTCTGCTTTTGAAATAGCTTTGAAGGCAGCCAGGAATACACAAGCATGATGCAAAATATTTGCTACTTGTTCAAAGGTTCTGTAATTCTCAGTCCTTTTGCTCAAAGTATCCAAAAATATTTCTTCTGCTGCAACCAAGAGAACTAATTTCTTCCAAATCCTGGACTTCCCGAATAGGGTTACAAGAATAACCTGCTGCCTGACAGGATCTGCTACTGCTGACACAGATCTCTGGCCCTGTATTCTCTATCATCATTCCATTCCAGAAGAGTGTCAGAGTTGGGCATTTGCTTATCTCATATCTCTGAGCTATATCCTAATGCTGATCACACTCTAACGCCACTTGATTCTTATCTGGATATTCCTACTTAATTATGTGAAAAGCTTCCTCAAAAATAGGATGCAGTATCTGGCTGAAATGGCAGCAATCAGCATAAAAATTAACTAAACAACACCTGCATCATGTAAAAGGTTATCTGTATTTCCACCATCTAGACTTGCCATTTCCATTCTTACCTGGTGAGACCACATCTGCAGAGACTGGTCCAGGTTGCCCAGAGTGGTGGTAGATGCCCCATCCCTGGAAATGTTCAAGGTCATGTTGCATGGGGCTCTGAGCAACCTGCTCTAGTTGAAGTTGCCTCTGCTCATTGCAGGGGTGTTGGACTAGGTGACCTTCCAAACCAAGCTACTTTATGAATCTCCCTTGCAAACAATTACATTTCATTTCTGCTGCAGTTACAAGGAGGCAAGGTAAAGCAGAAGTCAAGGTTAAAAAGCTTTGGCTCTTAGTTTGAGGATGCTAGGATCAGAGCCAAGACTTAAGACCTTAGCATATCTTTTTTTCCCTGCTCCATCATAAAATGAGGTAGTTGGGAGATGATTACCCAGAGATAGCTACAAGTGTGACCACCAAGCTCTTATAACCCTCCTCACCTGATAGTCAAGGCCACAGGCTCAGGGGATCTGTCCACACTGAACATGAATTCTTCAGTGAACTGCCCCAGGACAGTGGGTCTGAAGGAGATTCGGATGACTTGGTACCCCCCCATCAAAACAATGCCCTCCTGAGGGGTAAAAGTGAAGCAGGAGCCCAGAGCTGTAGCTGGAAGGACCAAGCTGAAGGGAGCATCGAGGGCTCCTTTGTTAAGCAGGATTGTCTGCAGCACCAAGAAAGCAAAATGGAGATACATGAGGAGAAGCCTGATTTGTTTTCTAATTAAACAATTTGTTTTCTAATTAAACAATTAATATCTGTAGAAGACAGAAGATGTTGCATGCTGCTACTTGACAGAAGCCAAAGAAAATACAATACAACAAGTTCTGCCTTTGGTTTTTTTCATGCAAAGCAGTGATAAGATCACATAAACAGAATCACTCTGCGTTTATTCCGCTGATACAGAGCAGTCCACTTTTGACTTGCAGTGCAGAGGATCTGTTCAGCATCACCAAGTCGATTTAAACCCGTCTCTAAGAGCTATAAAGGGCAGTTGCATCATTACTAGTGAAACATCATATAACTGCCTCTGCTCCAGATGAGTCTGATCCTGCCACATTCAGCATCCATTGCAGCAAGCAAGTTTACTGCATGCAGAAGACACCTTAGGAAACGCTATAAGCAGCTTCAGAAGCACTCGCCTACTCCGCTGTGGTATATAATTTAGGTTTATTTTATTTTTTTATTTTGATCTGATATTTTCTTTGTCCTTGCTTAAGCAGACATGTGAAGAGAGGACAAGAGTGAGGTGTACAGCAGCTTCACTTTACAAATTCACTGTTATTTAGAAGAAAAAGCAAACTTGGAACCCAGTAAAGTTAAGGAATCAATTGCCTCAAACAAGTAACACAATTCCACAGCATTTGTTGAGATTCATTTGCTGAGAAACACCCACATCAGTCTGTTGAGTACCAGCACGAGCATACTGCCCCTCACCAACAAACCTACCCAAAGCAAAGCTGTTCTGATTGCTGCAGGGTGAAATCCTGACACTTCCTTGCACCTACCTATTTTCTTTGATTTTTTTTCCCTAATTTTTGTCCTTGCAAAACCTGTCAGAAAAATTGAGACAGAAGCAGAGAGATGTCCCTTTTTCTTTTTTTTTTTTTTTTTTTTGTGTGAATATTTACATATTCAAACTCTGCAATGGTAACTTGAAAACTACTCTCTCCTCTCATGGGTTTTATACCTTAATTACAAATTGCACCTTGGGATTCGACACCAGGATGTAAGTTTGGCTCCAGTCTCACTGCTTAGTACAGCTACAACAATATCATCTACTTATTCACATCATCTCAAGTAATGGAAATAATAAATTGATATAGACAATCAATAAAGTATCAGCATTAAAAATGCACAGAGAACACAGTATTTTGGTAAGAAAACACCACAATGTGTCCTTCCCTGGCACAGTCAACCTTTTAAAAATGTGGCATGATGCACTGCCTTATCCTCTACCTCTCTACGTTGCTCTATGCCATTTGTTTTTTGCAGAGTACTTGATGCTGTTGGGGAGAGGAGAAGGCAAATATGTAGAAGGACCCTTTGCTTCATTTCCAGAAATGCTTTGCTCTTTCTAGAGCCAACAATGCACTAAGTCTGAAGCATGGCAAGAGACTGGTCAGCGGGGATTAGTTTTTCATGAATCACATACACAACTTTCAGAACTCATCAAAGTATTATACAGACTCCACGATACTCTCCCAAATTTGACTATTAAGCCAAACATTCCCTGCTCACAACTGCCAGAGTTACCAGAAATCCTGTAGGTCCACGAGGATCACTGCTGCCCCAGGAACCATCAGGACCCACCCCAACCCCTGCAAACCCTTACTGCTCACCTCATAGCTGAGGGCTGAGCCAACAAAAACCTGCCCGATGTCCAGCAGGTCAAAGTTGAAGTGGAGCTGGGGACCGATGCCTTCCCCGCTGATGCACAGAGGCAGCCTTGTCTCACGGCCTGGGGAGAGAGAACCCTTTCAGTACAGTTCCCTCTGTTAGCCTGGATTTTCCAGGTTGCCTTAGTGCTAGGCCAGCTCAAGATGCTGAAAGATACCTTGGGGCTGGTTTTTCATTTCTAACCAACCCTTTGGGCTACTTTGTAATCTAGTTATTGGTTTGCACCCTGAAAATATGATGTCAGGTTTAAAACAAGATCTCTGAATCTTTTTCCATGACTTCCAAGAGCTTTGGCATCCATTCAGTGAAGGCACAAAGTTCAGGAAACAGAACTGAAGGTAAGAATCCGATGTCTGTACTCAGAGACAACAGCACAGGAGTCAAAAAGCATGAACCCAGGCAAGGTGGAGCTCCCTGCTAACAGCAACATGCACATCTTAGCCAATGCCTGCGCCTAACAGGCCCGTATCAGGGTACTCCAGGACTCACATCCTGCAGCAGTGTCTAAATAAGACAGGGTTTTATAATCTCCAGAGAGAAGCACTCACCTATCTCATCAAGACACCAAGACCTCATCTTTGTAAAGACACCTTACTCGAAGCATGCTCAGCAGTTTTGGAAAAACACCCTCCTCACTATTGAGATCAGGTAAGCCATAAATGTATTGCTAACATGAACATCCCTTGCTGAAAGGCAACCAAGACCGCAAGGCTTATAGCTAAACTCCAAGATGCTAATTTTCTTCTCTAAGTCTGCTAAGATGACAGTCTGAAGGCTGCTCTGAACCACTGCAGAAGCCTAAAGAGCCTCAATCCTAAACTCAAATTTTGTCTTGGGTCTCCATGCCATCCTATTCTACTCTGCATGGAAAGCAAGTAGCATAAGGAGGACAAGAAAGACCCTAATTTGTATATAAACTTCACTGTAGCTTTTCTGCAAAGACATCCTCCATTCTTCAAGCCCCTTTTGTGCAATGCTTGCCATTAACTGAAGACCAGGGAATTAAGGTTGATTTTTTTTTTTTTTTTTAATCTGCTGCACAGAATGTCCCAAATGAGTCAGTAAAGTCTCTTATTGCAAAGAGCAGCCCACATGTGATAACACAGTGAATAGATCACAGGTTGAAAACAACTCTCCTGGAACAGCCTTTGCAATGATTGCTGACTTCAGTCTTGCAATCCTGGAACGAGAATGTTTGATAACATCCAAAGCCAGGAAGGAAAAGCTATGTAGCTTTTGTGCACTGCAGTATTTTTTAAATGGATAAAGTCAAGCCCACGTGAAAGCAGAGATGATTCTATGTTTCACAGCTTGAGCATTAATTATAGGGCTGTGTATTTGTTTCACAGACACCATAAAACAGTCAGTGCTGGGTGCTCATTGTCAAAAGATTTCTCTATCTTGCATCATGTGTGGCTTAATTTTCATTAAAAAAGTCTATGTCTAAACCACCAAAGGTTTAGGAAATGGTAAAGATTTCTAAGTGACAAGCTTTTGTTCATGATCACATTTATCAAAAAATTGGTGGCAGTGTTTCCCCATTCTGCAGTAAGTCCTCAACCTCTCCAGAAGGTTCATGGAAAACCATCCTTTCTTCTACTCCTACACTAATCCTGGAACTCTAGGAAGACCAAGAAGTTTGGCTCTTCCTCCTTCCAGGTGAACCACAGTGAGAGCTTTTCTCAAAGGAGGAGGAGCAGACAAAAATACATGCAGCATCCAGAACAGCTGAGAGGAAAAACAACCAAACCAACAAAATTAGGGTACTTCCTCCTCTCTGCTAGGAGCTGGGGCTTTCTCTCTTGGCTCTCTGCCAAGGCCTGGCTACAGCTGTGATGCACCCACTATAAAATGTTCAGGAGCATGCAGACCAGGTGTGTAGTGACTACTACATATCTTCTCACCCTCAATCCTAAAGCCACCTCTGGAACTGCAGAGTAAGAATTTGGATCTCAGCAGGAGTAATACCTTGGCATGTCATGTGGGGTCTACAGTTTGGCATTGCTGCCTCAACTTCAAATAAATAGGGTGCAAGTGGCCCAACAGCACAGGGCTTTGTTGCCAAATTCCTTAACTCCAGCTGCTTTCTGACACTCCTTGTTCACAGAATGTGACTGGTTTTGAACATGATTCCCATCTGACCCTGTTAATAAATGTAGACCCACTATTTACATGATGCAGGACACCAGAAGGTAAAGGAGTGATCATTATTTGGGATTTTGCTTCTCCCTGCAAGAATGGCTTAGATATGGGTTTTGGAAGAAATCATATGTAACCCAAAACATCTCCATATGCAGAAAAACTTAAATAAATAAATAAAAATAAAATTAGGTTTTTGAAGCCCCTATCGTGCTTCCTTCTAGTTCCTACAGTTTTATTTGCATGAATAACTAAGAAAGTAAATTTTGAGCTGAAATATTTGCAAGAGCAAATTTCAAACCTCTTCAAACCAGCTTTGCAGTTGCACCCTCCAGAAAAGGCGCCTGGTTGGTGGAAGACCATGGGCCTTGCACCCCTTCTTTGACAGTAAAACCAATGTGTTCCCTGGATTTGACAGTCATCTCCCACTCTTGAAATACACTTTCATCAGCAACATGCAGAGATAGAGAGGAAGACAAGGTAACCTGAACCACGCAGCCTGCCACAAACATTCCCCACCTGTGCTAGCACAGCAAAGCAACTACCTCTGTAAGAGCAGAGGTGGTACAAACTCAGGTGGGTCACTGATAGCTGCTCCCAGAAGAGGACTTGACAGCACCTCTGTAAGACAGGGCAACCATAAAGCAGTCTGCCTAGCAGACTGCTCACCTTGCTGAGCACAGCAACTCCCATGCAGGGAGAGAAGCACGTGCTGGCCAGGAGTGGTCCTTCTGCGAATATCCTGCAGTCAATGGGGCTCAGCCACCCTCAGTCTGGCAGTGTGTGGGTAGTGGGAGGGGATCCAGGTTCAGGGAACATGGAACATATTTTAACTCGGCTCCAGCCACCTCAGGAGTCTGACAGCGCATCCATGGAATGCTCATCTTGGATGGAAATGGTCTACAGGGGCCTAGTGCTCATTCACTAAAAACTGCTCCCCTTTGTAGTTCTCAGGCCTTTATAGACATATCTCAGCAGAAGAAATGCTGGCAAACGCATGGCAAGAAAGCTTATCCCTTCATTGCTTTGATTGTTCTGGGATTAGTGATCCAGAGCCAGGCATCCTGAACCTGGCCTTGGACAGGAGAGGACAGTGGGTATGTGCCAGCACTGCCCTGCTGACCACTCCAGCAATTACATGAGAACTGAGTGGGATGGAAGAATGTTTGTGCCTTCACTGTGGGTAACAGAAGCAGGAGAAAGGAGCTGTACCTGAGATGTCACAGTAGACTCTTTCTTGATAGACTTTGGCTTCTTGGGGTTTAAAGATCACCTTGATTTCAGCTGAAGAATTTGGCCAGACATCTCCCTCCTGAAACAGGAGACAGCAAACCATTTATCTTCAAAAGTCACATTTCTTGTTTTCAAGCACAGCCCTGTAAGACTTTATTGAGAGCATCAGCAAAGAGCAATAAGCAAGCAATACTCATTGACAAAAACTGTGAGAGAGCTTGGAAGCTGCTGCAGAAAAACCTTTCTAAGACCCTTACCTTTACTGGCACCTGGGAAAGGCACTGTGTTAAATTAGGGCTAGATGGAAGCAACCAATGGCTCACACTGTAGCAAATCAAGCAGGATTTCTTTAGAGGTACCAGCTGCTCTAAGGAAAAGGTACGTCTCTTCTCCAAACTCTCCCTTGTATCTCTGTATCACTATGGCTACATGAACATTTTTACTCAGATCAGAAGAGATTTAGTGAATCAAATGGGGTTTTCCATTCCTGGTTATGAATGTGCTGCCTCTTGTACTTTTCACCTTTCCATGCGTATAAGTATTTAGTGTACTGTGGTGAGTCAGGGTGCTCAGCACCTTGCAGAACAAGCCCTCCTGCCTGAAGACCAATAGAGAATAGACTCCTTGCCACTGAGGGCTGCTTCTGCCCTGCAGCCAGAGAGGTCAAGCAGCACACAGGCTCCTCCAGCTGATGGATAATCAGAGGAAGGAGCAGAGGGCCTGTTTCTCTCTGCAAGGTGCACGCATTCCTGCTTTCTTGAGCACAGGCTCAGACAAGAAGAGATGAGATTTGCTTTCAGCTCCACATCTCTTTCAACCAGCAAGCTCTTTCCCTTGTCATGCTTTTACTCAGGGATCTAAGTCTGGGCCATGCTACCAGTGCCTGTAACTGCTGCTTCCTCAGGGTCTTCTCCCAAAGAGTCCTGGCACTGGCACTCAGTCCCAGGGAGCCTTGTTGCACATTTTGTAGGCATCCCTTGTTTCTAAAGGTTCCTACTTCTTGCAAGCGGTTTAAACAAAGACACCATTTACATTCCTTCAGCACTTAGCATGGCAAATGTCTGTTGACATAAATATATGCACTTCTGATAACTGTAAGAATACTCTAGAAGATGAATAGAACAAAGGTTTTTTTTTTCTGCCTGCAAAGTGTGGCTTTGATTCCGCTTGCTGTTGGGTATCTTCAGTACTTATTCCAAAAGTCTTAAAACGACCGGAGCATCCAGCACTCCTGCAGCATAACTATTAAATAACTATAGTACTTCCCATCACCTGAGCACTTTTAATTCAAAGGACAGCCCCCACAAAAATGAAAGAGCTAAAACATAGTGAGTTCTTGGGCTGCAGCTGCAAATACTACTCTAATGCACAACTTGCTGGAAGTCAACAGAACAGAGGGAATAACAGCTAAAGAAAACCATTTCAAACATCAACAAACCAATAGTAAGGAAAAAGAAATCTGAAAGGATAAAGTCAATTGGATTCTTCTCAAAACCCACAGCAAACACCTTTGTCAGATCAAACATACTTCATATTTCTATCCAGCAAGCAACTGGCTGAGATGAAGCCTCACATGACAACATGCTTGCTTGAGGAAGCAAACTGGGGAGTTCAGCCTGCAACTCATAGTCATACGGGTCAACAGAGGGGTGAAACTGCAGTTGCACTGATACTGGTGGATCTCAGCCTTACTCTTCCTTGGAAAAATATGAGTTTCACCTACTTTAGAAGAAATAAGTTTGGTATTATTGTAGGGTTTACTCCAATATGAGAAGGGATGTTGCACTGCTCAGACAGAAGACATCCTTTATTTCAGACCATGCAAATACTCAGAATGAGAGCACTGGTTAATTGAAGGACATGGGGTTTTGTTTGCAGCAATAGAAAAGTAAAATCTTTCCTGTGTCTATATGTAGAACTCAAAAAAGTCCATTTAAACCTGCCAGCCTTGTGTCTAGGCTCACAGGTGACACTGGAAGGGAGATTCCAGTACATAAAGGGGGCCTACAAGCAAGCTAGAGAGGGACTTTTCATGAGGATGCATAGTGATAAGACAGGAGGAGAATGGCTTTAAGCTGACAGAGGAGATATTTAGATTAGATATTAGAAAAAAAATTCTTCACTATGAGGATGGTGAGACACTGGCAAGGGTTGCCCAGAGAAGCTGTGGCTGCCTCATCCTTGGCAGTGTTCAAGGACAAGTTGGATGGGGCTTGGAGCAACCTGGGCTAGTGAAAGGTGTCCCTGTCTGTAGCAGGGGGCTGCAACTGGGTAAGCTTTAAGGTCCCTTCCAACCCAAACCATTTTAGGATTCTACAATTCAGTATTTCCATGATTAAACTTGGGCTAAATTTTGCCTCCTTTCTTCAGAGGCCATTTCATTCTTCAGGTCACTATGTGAACTGACAATGCTCTAATATCCCTAGTTAATCCCCACATGCTATGTCTAAGGTGGTGCCCTTACATACAATAATCAATACTTATGAACACATTAAAGACACCTATTAAGTGCTCTTAATTTACAGCCCTAGTAGCAGAGCTCATCTTTGTGCAGACTCTTGCTGCCGGTCAGGAGCTCGCTGCTCAGAAACGCTTTTTGCAACAAGCTCAGCCAGTGAAGGCTTGTGCTCAGCTATTGCTTACCACTGGCTCAATGGTGAAAACATCATCGGAGGAAAGTGTGGAGTCTTCCTGCACCTTTGTCACCTGGTTCTCAAAGGTGTGGATGAGAAGGGAAAGGCGCTCTTGCAGGCTGGGGTCCACCCCACTCTCTTTGCGAGCACAATCCATCCTGTGCTCTTCCTGCTTCTGCAGCCTGCAGCCACGGGGACAGACGAACCAAGCAGGAAACTGAGTAAGTAACATACTTGCACAGACTGTCCATACATGCAGGAACAGCAAAGCACTTGGGAAAGAACAGCAGCAGCTCAGCAAGCGGCTGACCGCAAGCCACAGGCTCCTAAATGGATCTGATTATTATTGGTCATTTGCTAGAAGAGCTAAGAAGTTTCTGAAAGCTAGCAGCCCTCAAGAGAACCTCCTGGCTCAAAGCCACTGCCCTAACCGATAGAGATTCCACCAACAAGCTCAACTGGCTTTTCCTACCATAGGGCTATTGAGGGGAGGTCAGAAAAAGATTGAGGAGCACGAGAAGCATGTGGGTTTCAGCTGCAGGGTACAAGCATCACACTTTTTTTCTTCCTTTTTGTAACTACAGGGATAAGGTAACTGCATCTGATGTTGCCTGTCCTGCTTTCCACCAGAGGATCCTGAAGCACTGCAAAAGCAAACTAAGGAACTCAGGCACAATGCAGTCCCAAGTAATGAGTGCTGACACGTTCCTCAGCCTCATGGACCCTGCATAGCCCAAGGATCTCTGATCCTCAGTATTTTGCAGCTCCCAGATATAAATTTGCTCTCTGAGGAAATCCAGTGGTTGTAATCAACCTTTCCTCCCTAAAACATCATCCTCAGATGGAGTATGGCTGGAACTGGAATGGCAAGTGTTAAGCTACATTGCCTTGAAGCCCAGGGACACATACCCTGGTGCTGTGGATGGGTTCACTTGTCTTAAACCATTCAAAAGCATGAACACCTCTTCGGGCCATTTTAGTTTTACCCCTGGGCAGTGTGTCTTACTGAAACAATTCTTTGAAACAAACCTCAGCTTCTGCTGATCCTCCTCTTCTTGGTTACCAAAAGGCTTCCACTGGAAATGGGCTATGATTTCACTCTGGTTGTGGATGACCACTGATCTGTGGTTTGACAGTGTGAGGTAAGTCTTCTCAACTGTCAATGAGTTCCTGTCTAGCCTGATGTTGACATCTACAGCTGCTCCATAAAGGCTTGTGTGAGTATCTTCACCTGGAACAAAGTAAATGGAAGTCTCTGCTCATCACATCCGCTGATGGAAGTATAAAGAACAGAGCAAACCACAGGTAACAGAAGAAAGAGCTACAGCTTTTAGCTGCAGCAGTTCCACAGATCAGACATTTATCACATCCTGACAGCTGCCTGTGGTACAGCATGAGGATGTCCTGACATCACCTTAAGCACCTTATTTCTGGGCATGTTTGTAGAGACCTATCACCAAGGTGCCAACACTTACAGTGAGATTCATTCTGGTTGCCTGGCAAAGACATGCTCAATACACTACTTAATAAATCAATCAGCTTTCAAGGTGCTCTTCTGCTTCTCAGCACATGCTGATTGATCCACAAGGAAAGGGGGCTAATGTAGGGTCAGTTCTGTCCTGAAACACATCCAGACTTAATGAGACTTAAGAACATGTTGGCGATTTCCACTGATGATAGTGTAGGAAAAGCTGTGGCCCAGGTTGACCTGCAAAGAGATGAAAACCACATTCTTCCAGAAATCTGTCATGTGCTAAAAAAAGGCTGATGCAGCATCACAGGGAAATCTGCTTTTGTGTATACCTGGGCATGAATAAAACAGTCAAAAGGAGGTTTGTAACTTGCAAATGACCCTCCTATGACACACACCCCCAACTGTGGTCATGCTGCCAACTCTATGGGTTGCTGTAGCAGGCCTTTAGTTAGGAGGTGTTACACTGTTGTGGAGCTAGAAAGCTCTTGCAAAAAAAAAAGCCACAAGCAAACAAAGCACAAACTTAATTCCCTCTCATGTACCCTCAATGAAAGACCACTTGTCTTGAAACACAAGGACCTGGAGAGGGGCAAAGGCCATACTCCATTTGCAATCAGTTGGAACAACCTTATCTAAAATAGTATTAAAAAATTGTCAGTATTATTACAAATAGTTCTAGAAAAGGGGAATAAAGGTGGGAAACAGATGCTACCTACTGGCTGTGTTGACATAAACACTTTGGGGAACAACTACATTCACCCATCAATCTAATTGAACTATAAAAGTCCATCACCAATCAGGTGCATAAAGTATTAGCTCCCAGTCTTCAGTCTGTTGCAGTGGTGATACTGTTAAGGTGCAAAGTCAACATATAATTGCACAAACTCCTATTTATACTTTTTTTTTTTTTTTTGCCTACGAGGGTATGCCTCCCTCCACTCACCTTGAAGCAAACACATAAGAACATAAAAGTCTGACAGAACACAGCCATGCTGCTGGGAATTCCCACAAGAGAAGGAAGAAAAGCACAACATGCACTCACCACCTGCAATAAGCAGACAGAAAATCCTTTGCAAGTTTTTAAATGGCCAACAGAAACCATTTAGACATGGAGGCTCTCTGGAAGTCTGGTGGGTCAGTGTCTCAGGTCAGGGCCCGTTTTCCATGCAGCAGCCTAGTGCTCATCAACACGAGGCTGATCACATTTGGTCCTACAGGTAGCAAACAGCAATGGGGAGGAAAGGCTGCTGGGGACCCCGTACTTTCAGGGCCTGCAAGCAAAACTCAGAAGCAGGTGCGCAAGGCAGAGCCTTCCCCTCACCCAGGGCAAGGCAAGTTCACACATCTCCAGCACCTAGTGCGCTGCACTGGAGAAACATGCTTAGCTGCTCTCTTCTCCTGTATAGGAATAACCTGAATTTGGCAGAGAGCAAGTGCTGCTCCCCACGGCTCAGGAGAGGAGATATTACTCCATCCAATTTGTATAAGTAAACCCTGTGCATAAAAACTCAAACCCATTGGCTATTATGGAGCCAGAGGCAGATATCACCTGCACCTTCTACCTGCCCTTGAAATAATCAAGGAGCTGAGGCTGAGCTCTCCTTTCCTTGCCCTGGGCGTGCAAAGCCACAAAGGATGTTCTGAGCCTGGCCTGTGACACACAGCAAAACAAGCTGAGATTTGCTTTAGGAGAGCTCCTGCTCTGGAGCTGTCAGCCCTCCTGTATGCTGTGTAGGAAGTTGAGGGAAAACAACCAAACACCAAATATGCAGCTGGCTCTTTAGCAGGTTTTTAGCACAAGGCTGGAGGCTTCCAGCAGGATTAAAACCATCAGGAACTAACCCTGAGCCTCATGTTACCTCTCTTGTGGAAAGCTGCTTTGTGGGGCTCCACACCAAGGACAGACAGGATAATAATGGAGTGGACACTCCTGCTTGACAG
The DNA here is from genome assembly GCA_032466535.1 of Forpus xanthops. Taxonomy (NCBI): domain Eukaryota; kingdom Metazoa; phylum Chordata; class Aves; order Psittaciformes; family Psittacidae; genus Forpus; species Forpus xanthops. Next base: position 25,974 of record JASSUY010018750.1, on the reverse strand, counting down.
CTGGTTCTTCTTGCACATGCTGTCTCCTAAAATTCTCCCATGTGTACTGGCTCTGACCTCTTTCCTCAAATATGGAGAGATCTGCCCCAAGACTTTTGGTTCTGTATTAGTCTCACAGAGCCACCAAAGGAAAATGCTCTCCATAATCACTCTTATTACTGATGGCAATAAAAGCAGATCAGTATATAGTGTCTGTCAGCTCTGCACAAGCTCAGGAGTGCTTTATTAATTACCAGAGTTTCCTGCGCTGACAAAAAGATCCCATGGGATGCGGCCACCAATGGGGAAAAACTGTACAGAGTAATTTCAGCACTGAACAATAGATCTCCTGGACTACAAGCGCATTGCAGCATCTTGCCACGAGGCCCAGTGGGCACTGCAGACACCAACATACAAGCACAGAATCAGGTCCTACACCTTGAAAACTACCCATCATACCATACTAGGGAATTCATGGAGACTGGAGTCTAATGTAAAACAGGATTTGGAGAGCTTTGAGCACAGAAGTGATTCTTCTTCCACAGTTCCCAGCATCTCTCCAGCAACTCTTGTCTCTGTTGGACTCCTTCACTTGCATGGAACATTTGCCATAGATATTACTGTTTCTGGGTGCTATGGGACTGGTGAATTTGTTTTTCACCTCTGGCACAGCTCTGGGAACCTGTTACATACCTCCTTAGCCACGCGCCACTGAGCAAAGCTCACCCTCCCACACCAAGCTTATGCTATAATATCAGGCTGTAACAAAAGTTGTGACTTCAGCAAACTGGGTTTGATGCATGAACAGCAGCACACAGGGCACCTAGTTTGGCCATCTCACTTGAATACTGCTTGAAAGCTAAAAGAATAACTAAGCTTTATAAAACCTGACTCAGTTGAGACTAGACTTAACTCCATAAACTCATTTTCCCACAGCCGCACAGGGTGGCTGAAAGTCATCAGGGAAGGGCCAAGGACTTTCAGTGGCACCGAGTGATAAACCCTTTACAAATCTGCATGTGTACCTGGCAGGCAGGCTTCAGAAACCCTTCCTGGTGCCACAACCTGATGTTAAGGAGATGAATGGGGATGTTCTGTAGCCCATAACATCCCAAGCCACCTTTATTTCAATGTGCACTGGGATTTTTCATACTCAGACACATGTATGTAGAGAAATGGAGGAATTTGGCCATGTAAAGCACTGAGGATCAAATATTCAATGTAAATCATTATGCTTTCAGCAGCAGTAATGTAAAGAATTCAGTAGTTCTTTCAAGGAAGAAACCAACAAGCCTCTCTCTGTGTAAGCATATACCATTCTCTGTGAATAGGTCATTAACTGAGAAGTATTAAAAAAAGCTGTGAAAACTCAGAAGGCTACAAACAGCATTTAAAAGATACAGGAACATTTTTAGAACTTTTACAAACTCACGACAACTCAAATGCTCTTTGCGGGCCTAAAGCATCGCAGTGTCTCGCAGCTTAGGCCATCCTGCTTCCCAGGACTGGAGCTCAGGAACAGGGACAACACAAACCTCTCTTTCAGGAAAAAGAAAATGTACACCAAATGCATTCATACAGATGAGCAAATGCTGTGCTCAGCACCACAAGATACCTCTGCTGAAGCAAGGCAACAGAAGCATTTTAACGCTGCACCTTTTTCTTGAGTTTTTCCCACTTACTCTTGAAGCGACATTTAACACTGACAGTATTTATGTGGCATGCTTTAGTCCTGACGTGAAGTGTGGGATGTAGATGAGTAGAGGGAAACAGAAAAAAGGTTCTGTGGCAAGACAACAAAGAACCATTGTGTGGGATAGAGGTGCATAAGAGACAATGGGCATTGGAAAGAGTCTGTCAAGACACATCACACTTCACACACAGGACTGTCTAGGAATAAGACAACGCATATGCACACTAATGGAGAATCGAGGTTCTGCTTCCTCCACTCAGGAACTCTGAGCAAAACAGGATTCCAAAAACCTCATTCCTGTTTGAGGGGATCCACTTTAACAAACCCCTAAACACCAACTACTTTTCACTTTCCTTTGAGGTAAAGGAGGCAGGGAAGATGCATCTGGAGAAGGAATTCAGATGACTGGGACAACAGGAATGAGGGTAGATGACTGTCGTGGGCGGGTGTTGTGTGGAGAACACTGCGCTGACACCAGGGTCTCCCCACGGATGTGCTGGCACACAGCAACACAGGATACAGAGAACAAGGACAGACTTAGCCTTTGCCCCTTATCTGCTCACTTCTAAGAACTGAAGCATGCAGAGGTTTCGAAAGAAAAGGTTTTAGAAGCAGCCTGCAAAATCTTGCAAAACGAGTTTCATGGGTTCAGCAGTAGCAGTCATTTTTCTCCTTGGTAGCTGGTGTAGCACTGTGCTTTTGATTTTGGCCTGGGAAATGCGCAGATAACACCAGTGTTTTCAGTTAGTGCTTGGTAATGTTTTGGTCTGACCAAGGACTTTCTGAGTCTCATGCTCTGCCAGCAAGGAGGGGAAGACAGGAAGAAGTAGAGACAGGACACCTGACCCAAGCTGACCAAAGAGGTATTCCATACCACAGCACATTATGCCCAGGATGTGAAAACGGAGGACAGAGACACGGAAGGGTGGGGGTGAACTGCTTGGTCGGGCTGGGTATAGGTGGTGTATTCTTTCCTTGTATCTGCCTTGTCATTATTATTATTGGTGGTAGCAGTAGTGGTTTTGTGATATACTAAACTGTTCTTATCTCAACCTGTGAGAGTTGCATTCTTTCAATTCTCCTTCCTGTCCCTCCAGGAGCAGGGGGAAAAAAGAGGGGGAAGTGAGGGATCAAAACTGGGTGGCTGAGAGGCTTAAACCACAGCAACAAGTTTAACATTATTCTGCTTAGGAAGGGCTCTGTTTGGAATGACATAAAGAGGGTGCACCGTGCAGTGCCCAGCTCTTACCTGTGTCATAGTGAACTATCAGGGACTGGGAATAATCACCAGTTTCCAGTGGGTGAAACACCACTGTTACTTGCATGATTTCACCAATCCCAAGAGTCCCAATGGAGGGATCCACGGAGAAAGGGCTGAAACACAAAGAGAGACATCAGGACTATATTGGGAAAATTGAGGACTATATTCCTTTTGCAATCTAGTTCACTGTAACTCACTTGTGCAAGCAAGAAGCAAGCAAACCACAGTCAGTAGAAGAAAAACAGAACAGAGAGGTTCTTCTGAAGAGACTCAGCCCTCAGAAGATCCCATGGTATAACATGACCTCATGTTCCCCATAATTTGCATCCAGTTCACTGCAGTGAGGCTCCAGAGTCTGACTGCCAGTTGTATGATCAAAGAATGGGTTTTGAAGACGACAGAGGTGGGAAAGAGCTATTCGGATACACAACTTGGCACTGACTTTACATCAGGCATTTGAGGAAGGGACTACCAGAATGCCTTGTGCCATGCGCCAGAATGCATGTGGCCTCCTAGAGAACAGGTGTACTTGGCTGATAGTGGTAACCATTAATCATTAACCATTTCAGAAGGTTATTTATGATCAGGAGGTTGCAAAGTGGCTACTAACATACTCTAGCCCTTTCCAGGAAATCTTGGAGGGAGAAAGCCCTAGAAAAAAAGGCCCCCAAACCATGCACCAGATATTGGCTACATCTTTCATCTACACCTTCAATAGCATTCTGGTTTGGGGCTGTAATGAAGCTTTGAAGCCAGTACTGCTCTTCTCCTTTTAAGAGCTCATTCTACTTAAGAGTATTTGGTCCCAGGGACCAGACCAAACCCGCTGGAAAACAAAGTTCTTGGACCACACACTGTTACTGCCAGGGCCTCGATACTCATTCCTTAGAACTACGATCTCTGATTGCACTTGCTAATACAGGCACAGCTGCTACTAAATTCTTCATTGTCTCTCTCACCAGCTCACAGTGTGCTCATTTCTCAGCACTGTGTTTGGGCTACATAAACTGTAATCCTAGAGCGGCTGTCTGCCATCAGCAGTCAAGCTGCCTTCCTGTGTCAGCTCTTTAAATCTAACAGAATCAGTTGTGAGATGCTGCTTTGGAGACACCACTGCAGTATAAAACTTCACTGCATCTTGCAGTTTTCTAAAAGGTTGCATCATGCTTAAAACATTATAAGCAACAGCAAACCCCAGGTGTTCTGCCCATCTCCAGCTATAGCTGCAGTATAGCAGCTCAGATGCATCAGTTCCTTTCTGTTGCTGTTTACCAATTATGTTATCACAAAACAGTGTTTCGTACAAGAAAGATAAGCTCCTTTACCTCTGAGTGCTGATGCTGTAGTGAGCCTTTCGATTACCAACGTTGCGCACCAGCAGAGTTTTCTGAGTGCTGAACTTGACTGGACACTCTGAGAAGTTCACCTGGTCAGGGAAGTCCAGGATGGCTCGGGCACCTATCGCTCGAATAGGAACAATAAATTTCTCCCTTTCCGTGATGCAGATGAGCTGGTGGAAATAATCCTGCAGGGAAAGAAACAGTCTTAGCACAGTGCATTTAGTACCACCCCTATGGCTGGAGAAAAAACTGCTGTTTTCTGTGATTTTAACAGTAGCATTCAAGAATGTAGGAGTACTTTTTGACTTAATGACCTTTCATTCCAGTAGCATAAATTGTACAGGGCTGTTAACTTGCACAGAAGACACAACCCCATTGATTCACCTGTTTTCACAGCAAGCTGGCAGCATCAGACAAAATTAGCTCATACTTGATTCTGATTCTTTACCAAAATAATTCCATGCAAAGGATCAATGCAGTAACAGAGCCTGCCTTGATCACCACTGTGGATTATTAAAGGCACTGCTAAGAACTCAGTTGTGCCACAGCACTAACTCTAATCCCAGCAATGCAGCAACCCATTGAAGCTTGGCAGGGGACACTCAGATCGATTTTGCAAAACGCCTTTGCCACATGCATGATCAACAGTTTGTCTTTGGTGAAATACTTCACAAGCTGGAAACGAGCATGTTTTCCATGTCAGGTATGTGTGTATTTCCCTTTGTTTCCCACACCATTACAGGGACAAGACTGGGGCCACACATGCTTAAAAAGCTATCTGATACACCTCCCCACCCCTGAACTACCTCTGCCTTATACCCAAACTATCCTTGTGAGATGTTTGAGGAGTACACTAACAATTCCACCCCTGCCCTCTGCAGCCTATTCCATTTCTACCCTGGACCTACAGAGAGTTCCTCCTGAGCCTAATCTCAATTTCCCTTTACATCTCATCCTAGCCTCAGGCGATGCAGGAAATAGCTTCGCTTCCTCTCTGCTGCATGGTTGATGCCTTAATCACATCTCTCTGGTAAGGTCTTGGTGCCTTGTTCTCATGCCTACCTGAGACAGGTGGCAGCAGGAGCTGCAGGTGGCAGACAGACACCCCTACCACAGCAAACTCAATCATACTACTCAGTCACTGGCTTGTTCAGAAAAAAGACAGATGTTCCCCTCTCAGCATTCTGGTTATTTAGCAGGAAGAGGCTAATCAAATCACTAACAGCATTTCCTGTAAGGATGAGCAGAGCAATCTCCAGATGTACAGTGCAGCATTGCTGTGCTGGAAGTATTGCCTTGCCTCCAGTGAAAGCAGTGATCAAACTTCTGCAGTAGGGCTAGGAGCCATTGGCTCCAGCAGCTACCTTACTGGTGACTTGATAAGAGCTCTGCCTCTTATTATTTATTTGCTGTCCTGATCTTTTCTCCTCAGTGATTTTTGATATTTGATATTTTTATAACTGTTGAAGTAGCAGCAAACAATTTGATTTAGGAATTGCACACAGCAGCAAACTCCCTTAACCAGAACTGATACAGATTTCTTTGCACTTGGAATTTCCTGCTTCTATACTTACTCTGTTTAAGCCTGGAAGGGACCTAAGGCAACCAGATGAGGCACAGACAGAAAGCTATCCCTTTAACACAACTAAACCTTAAACCTTCAGCTGGAGTTTAAGGTTGCTGTAACAGATGCTGTCACATCCAAGACATAAAGAGAATAAAGAAGGATCTTTTCCTCTAGACATCTCAAATATTCACACTGGAAACTGCAGAAGGGCTTTTGCTTCTCACACTTGGAAGGTAAAATGCCAGGAAGGGAATGCCAGGAAGGGAATGTAGGCAAATTACCTACAGAACTGAATATCACGTTTCAAGAACAGTATTTCACCTTCAGCAAGACTTTCTGAATTAGCAATTCTGTACTCAATTTTGCATCCTAAGCCTTCCAAAATAAAAGCCAAGGACAACCCATGTGAATTCAAAGCATCCATTATCTGGGCACTTCGTGTCCTGTACTGTTTAGATGCTCAGATGTAAGTAACATAATGTGAGGACACGCAGGAACACACAGTGGCACAAGAACACCCACACTGTCCAAGCATCAGTAACTAGGAACCACAGGGCAGTTCCTCTTTAGTTTTCTATATCAATACTAGCTGAGGATAGGACAAAGTGCTCAACTAAACCTAAGCAGTAAATGGAAGATGAGAAAACAGTTATGCTCACAGGAATCATGCACCTCTGGCCCAGTGCAGAAACATCAGCTGGTGCAGAGCTATCCCTAACATTGCCCCTCCACCAAAGTTATGCAAAGAGGTAGCAGAATGCTCATGGAAGGTGTTGACCTGTCTGCCCTCATTTCCCTGCAATACTTCCGCCTTTCCTTGTCATGTAAGAAATCCTTTCATACAACAAGCCTTCACTTAACACCATTGACCCATCATATCACAGAGAATCAGACTTGCCAGGGCCACAGCACGGATGTCCCAGCTTCCCAGAAAAACATTCCTGCCACATGTACAGCACATCCTCTCTCCTGGACTCACAGCTGGACGATGCATCCAGATAAGTATCCTCAGGGGCAGCATAGCTGCAAAGCTTGAAACCCCAGGTATAAAAAAGCATCAGCTTTGCTCCAGCCTACAGTGAGGCAGGAAAGTGGTTGCCAGATGGGAAACAGAAAAGCTGTCTGGATTTCTTTATTCCTCTAGTACTTCCATAATAATTAAACCCCTACCATTGAGCAGAGAGAGGGCTAAACATCATATCAATACCTCTGCCTGCCATTTTCCTACTGGTATCTGTGCATCTTCCCTCATGAATGCTCAAGAAGGCACAGGGAGTGAAAGCACAGCTGGTCAGTCCCAACTGCAGTGGCCAGCAGCACCACATGATGCCAAGGTGTGAATAGCTGCAGACTGCCTGCTCGCTGCCTAGAAAAGGTCTGATGGCACATTATGGACTATAACACACAGAAAATGCCAGAAAGTACAAGAAAAATTATAGCTTTAGAGATAACATCCACTGTCTCACTGCTGTGCCCAACATGATACACATTAAAGAGACTGTAGTTTACAGAGGACGTGGTCCTCACTCTGATCAGGCTCAACTTTGGGTTTTCCAAATAACAGGTCAGTTTTAAACACACTTCTGTGTTTGTAACTATCAGAGCAAACCCATCATTATGCAGCAATGGACAGATATGAGACATCAACACCCAGAGAGACCATCTTACCACAGAGAGTACTCATCCCTGAAGCCAACAGACACTATACATATTCTAGCCCTGAAGGATAAAAGCAATCTGAAACACGTAACATCCTCCAGCCTATGAGAGCATAACCTTCACCGTGAGGAAAGAGTTTCTCTCAGTTCTAGATCCAGTGCAACTCTACTGTATTAGGACAGTTCCTCAAAACCACACCAGATGCTCTGTTCTGAAACCAGCACTGCAGGTTCACCTTCGACTGAACGCACCATCTCTTGGGACCTCCAGTCTCACCTTGTTCTCTTCAGGGGTGAAAAGAATGCGGAAGGTGGTAGACATGCCAGGTGCTACCTTATGGCTCCCACCGCTAGGGCTGATCAACTTGAAATAAGGCGAATTTTCCAAGACGAGTTTCACCAACCGAGGAACCTGCAAATAGACATGAGACTCTCACTTTGACACTTGTGGAAACATGGGGAGAGGAGACTTGGCCATGCCCTAGTGCCATCCCTCCTTAACCACCTCTCCAAAACACTTTTAGGTCACATAATACGCAAGGGTGGACTTAAACCCCTACTGCCTGGCCAAAAAGCTCTAGGCCAGAGGCAGCAGGGTGATGCACTGCTGTGAAAGAAACACCAAGCAGCTTCTTTCGCACCAGCACACACACCACACCAGGTAACACACCAGCAACTTAGAGGTGAAATATCTGAATCAAGTCGTCTGTATATTCAAGGAGCCCAAAGAAACTGCTTGCTTCTGCTTGTACACACCCATGTCTCTAGAGGGGGAATGTTCTATCTGAAGTCAAAACATCATGTGCTGTACTGGAGGAAGGAAGAAACTCACTTTTGACATATCAGGTTTGAGTGCGGAAGTCAAGTTGCTATGCTAGTCATGCTAGCAGATCAGCAAGAGAAGGAGACCACAGACTTTGTAGACTTATTGGGAATAAAAGTAAACCTGAAGAGCAAAAGAAGGAGCATAGCAAGATAAAAAGACAACCCCAGAAAGAAGGGGATGGCTAAGCAAATATAAAGGGGGTATAAAGAAGCAAAGGAAAAGCACAATACGCTAAAAGAAAAGGCTGAAGCAGAAGGTGAGAGCAGTCAACTTGCCTAAATGATGGAAAGCCAGACAACCCCCCAGGCTATACCTATCAGTTATGGGCTTTAAAGGAATTTTCTGCTTTGAGATAAGTGACAGCACTGACTCACACTGTGGTTTCATTATGAAAAGCCAATCTCAACCCTCCAATGGCTCTTGTGGCCTGGTGTTTGCAGTCAGGCAGCTGCCACTGCAGCAAAGCCAGACTTTTGGGAATTTCTCCCGATAGTCAGGCACCCCTGCAGGCATCCTGCTGCAAGTTTCTGCTCTCTGGAATACCATACTGTCGCGGTTTAAGCCCAGCCGGTAACTCAGAATCATGTAGCTGCTCACTCACTCAACACCTTTTTCCTCCCCCAGCTCTTGGAGGGATGGGGAGGAGAATTGAAAGAATGTAAACCCCATGGGTTAAGATGAGAACAGTCCAGTAACTAAGGTATAATACAAAACCACTACTGCTACCACCAGTAATAAAGGAAATAACAAGGGAAGAAAATACAACCGCTCACCACCTGCCAACCAATACCCAGCCCTACCCAAGCAATGATCTGGGCCTTCCAGGTAACCCCTCCAGTTTATATACTAGGCATTACGTGCTATGATATGGAATACCCCTTTGGCTACTTTGGGTCAGGTGTCCTGTCTCTGCTTCCTCCTGGCTTCCCCTCCTCCCTCACAAAGCATAAGACTGAGAAAGTCCTTGGTCAGAGTAAACATTACTGAGCAACAATTAAAAACATCAGTGCTACCAGCATTGTTCCCAGGCTGAAAGTCAAAAACACAGCACTGCACCATAGTAAGAAGGAGAAAAATTAGTTATAGCTGAACCCAGGACACAAATGCATGAAGACAGTAAGCAGGCACTTCCCAGCACACAGATATTAAACCCTGAGTTCGAATCTCATCTCAGAAAGTCTGAAACAGGTTTGGCTGACAGGCAGCTTCACTGATAAGGCAACTTGCTCTAGTTGAAGATGTCCCTGCTTATTGCAGGGGGGTTTGGACTAGACGACCTTTAAAGATCCCTTCTAACACAAATCATTCCATGATTATATGATAAACAATAAACCCATACGAGGCTTGGAAAACATGAAGGCTCATTCTGCACCACCTGCCCAAGCCCAATAACCCATGGCCAAGGCAGTCCTGAGCTGTCCAGGGACCCTTTGCTCCCAGCAGTGCCCTGCTTCAATGAGCTCCAGGAGCCAATTTCACACTGCAGACAAGCATTTTAGTCACCAGGTCCTTGGGACATGAGCACAGGTTGCAGTGATCCTCATCAAAAGCCACACAGATCATCTCTGAGGGTGTTGAGAAGCAGCCTGAAGACAGGAAAGAATTTTACCACACGCAGGTAAGAGCAGCAAGTACATAATGAAGCATTCCTGGGATGGAGTGCTTACAGAGCCAGCCTCTATTTGGAATATACTTTCCAGTTAGCTGGATTTTTATGGTGCAGGCAACCTCAGGTTAGCCTGCAGTATGATTCAGAGGAATCTGGGAAACTGCCGAGAAAAGTTTGAAACAGAACACAAGTGTTGCTTTTCTCCAGGACATAACCAAAAGCCAGCAAAGGGAGAACATCATAACCTCTCTTGGGATTACCATCTCTATCTCTGTGTACTTAAATATGCCAAGAATTTTCCTTAGAGCCAATCTTACTTTTACCAGTGGTGTCCAATGGAGGTCTTACTGGCTTCAGAAGGTTTTGTTTGTTTGTTTGTTTGTTTTTGTTTGGTTGGTTGGTTTTTTTGTGGGGGGTATTTTTTTTGTGGTTTAGTTTTGTTTTTTTTTTTTTTTTCAGAATTTTTGATAAAGTCAACAGTTCACACATTGCCTCCCTTTTTCAGGGTATAGAAATCCCAAGGTACGGCTGTACACATACATAGCTTTTTACTGGGCAATAGCAGGAATATTAATACAGATGCTCTTTTCCACTTAGGGAAGCAAATTAACTGTTCACCTGCTAGCCAATTGCCATTTTGCATGGATAATGAAACAGCTGAAGCCAAAAGACTTAGCAGGAGTAAAGCAGAGCAGTAGAAAAAGAGAAACTGAGGCCCATTTTAATAAGAAACTGGACACCTACAGCAAAGATTGCCCAAAATGCACATTACCCGGGCTGTGCTGTGGTTCTTCAAAGGCAAAGCTGAGAGACACAATGTCTTAAAAAAACCTGAGCACAACTGAATTAAGCTTAGCAGGAGCCTAAAGTGACAAGTCAAGTCCTCCCCACTGCATCCACTAAATCGTTCTGTTTCAACTGCTCTTTGAAAACACCTTTCCTGTGGTGCTAATGCCATGAATTGTAACTTATCCAACCATAAGGTGGACAGTAAGATGCACAGAGGCAGCTAGACAGGCTGAGAGAGGAAAACTGCCCTGCCAGAAACCAAGATTAACAAAGGAGCCAGCAGGACATGGTGCATACTCTAGGTAAAGCATACAAAGAGGTAAGAACTATATTGCCCTCAACATTCCCATCAATCAAGGACTTTCAACAGGAAGCATGCTGCCTAGAAAGTTCCTTTGGGTTAGATAACACCAATGCATGGCCAAAATCAGAGGGAGAATCGGCAGCACAGGAAGATTTCTACCATCTTGTAAAATAAAAGTGGTGAGACATTTTATCTGGATGTGCTGTGCTGGAGCAGATAACTTGCTATGCTGTATAGTGAGTGGTTTCCACTGCTTTCCTCTTCCACCACAGTGTTAAACCTCCATGTCCCAGCACTTACCTTGTCTTTGTTCCTCAGAGTCAGCGGCACTTCACAGACCTCGCAGGGAAGGTAGTTCTGAAACACCACCTCTGATGGGAAAGGCTGAAACAAGCTCTTGTCCAGGTCAGCTGCTGAGAACTGGAGATGCAAGACACAGCAGTGAGAGGTTCGGCTGCTGGGAAATATATTAATGAATGAGAATCCTACATTGATCTCCAGTGAAGTACAGTCTGTTGGTGAGTACACATGCCCAGCTTACAAGAAGGAGATGGCAGATCACCCACCCGTCTTCTGAGCTGATCACATGTTTCAGGACCATGCTGAACAGGCTTAAACTAAGAAGCTCTTTTGGTGGGTGTTTATTTAGGTTTCCTTCTGCAAATGCAAGACAGTGCTTACCTCCAGCAGAGCCCTCTGCTAACATGGTCATTCAGCTCCAGAGATTTACTAAAAGAGCTATGAACCCTCATAGAGGAAGCAAAACCAAGAATTTAAATAAGGCTCCACAGGGAAAAAATTGGGGATGACATTTTGTTCCAGGGAGCGAGAACAAGTCGCACACGTCTTTATTTCTATGTAGAGCCTAGAAACGAGTAACAGGACAGCAGTACCAGAGGATGTAAGACCAAAAAGAAAGTAACACAGTAGTTAAAAGACCAATGAGGTGAATGCTGGATGGTGATAAGGTTCACCTGTTTTATCAGCACTATAGGGCAATTGAACTACAACTGGACCTGGTATCTTCTTTTTCCATGAGCTTTAAATGGATGCTTTAGTGTACTCTATTATTGCTGTTTTATTCAATACTACTGCCGAAGCATGTCTGAATATGCAAACAGCAAATGCTTCCAGAGTAGAGAAATTACTTTGCACTTTTTTTCCCTTCTTCCAACTGCACTTGTCCCAGATTCTCACTGGAGAAAAATGTTTTACCTTTCCCTCAGCAGAAAGAATTACACCACCACCAGTTTGAATTTATAACAGGACCTAGTCACCAAGCTCTTTAGATAAGCTGGGGGCAAGCCTGTCACAAGCACATGCCTTCTTCAAATGCCACATCAAACATCAACAGAAAGGGTAGGAAAAGGCTACCTTTCCATGGGAGGCTTCACTCATGTCCTGAAGCTGGATAATCTGGGGCTGCCTCATCTCCCGAGTACTGGCCAGCCTCTGCTCAGTGCTGAGAGACATCTCCTTCAGGAAGGCAGAGGGAGTCAGCTGAAATAGAAAACACCAGCAAAAGCTACAGAAATACCTTTGCTCAGAAAGGCTTTTCTTGTTCAAGTGCCACTGACGAATAATTTGTGATCACAGCCAAAGGATAGTCCTGGAAATATTTAACATCAGTAAATCAACAACTTTGAGTGGAATACACATGCTCTCACCAAGTGGTTCTGTACCATTAGCTTTTCTTCATGACCTGATGTATTGCTGCTCTTCAGGCATTTGTTTTCTCTTCAGTTTTGATGGATTGAGCTAGTGACTTTTGCAGGGAGCAGGGAGGAGTTCCCAAAAATCCCCTAACTCCATCCTTGCACAATGCTCACAACCAACACATGCATGAAGATGTCACTGCTGGGTGAATCAGAGGAAAGCAGAAAGGCAGCACTGTGTTGGGACTGCTCTCTCCCTGGCAGTGTTCAAGTCTAAGTTGAACAAAGTGACATGGTCTAGTGTGAGGTGTCCCTGCCCATAGTAGCGGGTTGGAACTAGGTGATCTGAAGGTCCTTTCCAACCCAAACCATTCTATGATTCTATGATTTGGTGACCAAGATGAAGAAGAATGGGTTGTAGAGATCTCTTTTTAATTAGTACTTGTTTTCTCCCTGTTCTGGCCTCACAGACCTCTCCCCTGAAGTATACAGATATCTCCTTGACAGAGTTTCAACACTAGGTCACTGCCAGTCTAGTGGGCTCCAGTCAGCAAAGGGGACATTTGTGGATGGGATGGATGAATTGCCCTGACTCCACTGCTGCTTGCAGGGCTGGATGTGCCCTCCACACAGGACAGGAGACAGAAGAGGTTCCAAAACAGCTGTTCCATCTGGGACCAGCTATATGTCACAAGCTTTGAGGCAGAGCTTGGGCAGCCCATCAAATGCCCAGCTGCCTAGAGGGCAGGTATGGCCAGAGAAGCACTGGCAATTATGTCTACATGACAGACAGTGTGACTGCACACAGAAAGAGGATGGACAGAAGCACACACTCATATTTCAGCTACTCCAGTACAATGCCCAGTACATTCATTTAACTTTGCTCCAGTGGCACATCCAGGCAAGAATCTGGACTATCCCTGAAGCAGGACACAGTCCATCACCTACTGCACCATGACTGCCACTTCCACAAGTACTGCAGCAAAGAGATGGGGAGGTAGTATCTAGCTTTACAGTGCTGCTAGACAACAGGGGCAGGTAGATGAGAGACATGGGGAGTTTCCAGCCTCAGTGCAGGTTCTTCCTGGCCTGCAGCATGTACTTACAGTTACAGACTCCTCTGATTCTCTGACTAGCTCAAGATTATGAGGTGCTACCACTTTGCTCTGGAATCTACCAGCCTTTTTTGAGGACCTCATTGACTGGAGCATCTTGACAGTATCTGTATCTCAGGGACCACCTGGAAGGAGTGAAAATGGGACTCTCACAATCCAGAATCTCAGTCATGGCAGACCCAAGGATACACCTGTGTCTCTGGCTGTGGCACCCTCCATAAGCAGAGAACATAGGGCCTCCCCACCCTGTTTCATGATAATGCCATATTTAAGTACCTGAGTTAAGATCATGGAAGTAAAACCCCAGAACAAACAGTCCCTGAGCCAGAACAGCCTTTTGCTATCGGTGCAGTCCCACAAGCCACAAAGAGACACCAGGATCTGCTGGCACTTCTCACCTTCCATTACAGAACCCCATTCACTGGAAATATCAAGCAGATTTGTTCACCTCCAAACTGCCCCTTACTACTCTCTGAAAGATTTTTGGTGGGAATAGAAGGAAGGAAATGGTACTTTGCTGCCTCATTTTGATGCAACATTCATCTGGATTTCAGTGATTTATTACTGGGTCTTGAGAATAACTGGATTATTTGTCCCAACTGTTTAAACTGTAATTTCACTTTACTTGAAGTGAGTCCTATTTCTCATGTGCACAGCACTTGCTCCAACTGGCTTCACTCTCTACATCCCCATCCCAGTCTAGCAGCTTCCCCTCCCCTCTAGGTATGGAGCAAGGCTCTTCCCCAGCTCCGCATCCCTAGAGCCCAGAGGAGGAGGAAAGGAGCAGCACTAGGAAAGCAGCCACACCTCCCTGCAGAGGCAAATCAGGACAGCAACCAGGATACAACACACCTCAAGCCCACCATCCCTGCTGCTATCTTCCCCACCCCAAACAGCCCTTTACCTGCCCCAGAAAGGAAGGAGGGGCTGCAATTTCCCCTCCATTCCCTCTCAGGGCACTGGCAGCTCCGCTCTGGATTCAGTGTGAAAGCCATTAGCCTGCACAGAAGGACCTGCTATGCCAGGCCACAACAGTCCAGACCACCTGGGAAAACAACGAAGAAATATGCCCAGGCCTCGGCTAAAATTCCTGACACGTGTCAGGAAACCTCAACGGATCAGGGCTGGGTGCCAAGCTGACGATCACCAAGGACACCCAAGCTTAGCCTCTACCCCCCCCCCCCCCGGGCTCCCTTTATCCAGTCTCTACAGCAAAAGCTACAAGTCTTCACCATCACTGGACGGGAAGTTTAGAACCCGCTAAAACCCCTCGTAACCTCCCCAGCCTCACTCTTCGAACAGGCGTATTCAAAACCTGAGGAGCCCCGCAGCACTGCCCCAGCCCGGCCCCAGGCCCTGCTGCCAGGAGAGCAGCCTCCTCCCTGCTCAGGGGCCCGGCACCGCCCGCGCACGGCCAACTCACGCTTCTCCTGCAGGATCCCTTCTGTGCAGGGTCCAGTGTCGCTCCTTGGCTCCGCACGGGCTGCTCGGTGTCTGCGGGCAGCCTGGACAAGTAGGAGTCGCCTAGGGAACCGTTGGGTGCGGCCACACCTCAGCAACTGCCACCGGGCTGCAACGGCCAGCGCAGCACCAGGCAGGCCTTGGGACGGGGCTGCCCAGCACGTCCCCTCAAACTCCCCCCGCTGCCAGGCAAAGCAGGAGTGGTTCACCAGCGCCTCAAAGAAGGAGAGAGAGCCGGGCCTGCCCTTAGCTGAAGGCTGCGGAGCTACTCCTGCTCTAGCGAGGGCAGACACGGCCTCGCTCGGGGCTGCGCGGGGCTGCGCGGAGCGTCTCCAAGCAGCAGCGGCTCGGGTGTAGGTGGCACGACAGGAAAGGTCACCAGCCCGGGGCACAGTGGGGGGTTACCACCTTAACCACTTCCACACCAAGGCCACGAATGCCTGTTCAAGCGTTTGTGGCTCTGGGATTTCTTCAGCTCCAGGCTGGAGTGCACAGTGCCTTGAGCTCTGCCAGCATTTTAACTGGCTGACTTGCTCTACCCTGGTGGGTTACAGTGCCGCTGAAATTTGCTAAAGTGACAGCCTTGCATGTCCCTGCTGCCCACCTCTTTCTTAAATATCTCACTCTTCAGTGAATGACTGCAGTAGGATCAGAAAGTGCACCTTAGAGCAGTGTTAGAGTCCCATGAGCTTCAGATAAAGGAACTTACCCACTGCAGACAAGCTCAGAATGTCTTTGCTTAAGGAGCAAAGAAAAGATTTTTCCAACCCAAACCCCCCAGTCTTCACAGGCAGACCAAGGGGACCAAAGCCATTCCTTTATCCTGAAGAATTCAGAAGGCTCAGTGGTGCAAATATAGGCCCTGCAGGGCCCATGATCTTGGCAGCTGTGCTGAGGAAGTTGATGTGAGCACTAGATATGGCTCTGTTTCTGTATACATCCAGCAGCTTTCCCCTGTAAAATAAAACTGAACAGCACTCTGATGATTCTGTGCTGGAAAAGACAGAAAATGGAGAATAAGCAGCAGTATTTCCTACTGGAGATTAAGTAAAAATGGGAAATTTCATGCAAAGGCACAGCTTCATGTCTGATCCTGTGGCTCTCACTGTGCCACATGCCAGTGCTCTTACTTGAAGAGACCCCATGTGAATTGTACAGAGGCAGCAGCACCAACCTCTGAGCTATGCTGAAACCAGCTGGTTGCCCTCCAAACTTAAAGGCTATGGAAGTATTGGCACACTGCGCACTGCAATACACTACACACAGCTCTTCTTGTAGCATCACCGACTGGTGCCTGAGTGAAAAGGTGCCATCACCGTCTTTGAGGTGGTGTTTGGCCCCTGTACAGTCTGGGGCATAGACTGACCTTGATCAAGAGGGTGAGCAGTTAACCAGTCACCAGATCCAAAAGGAATGCAATCCTCGGGTTACACAAGTGGATTTCTTGTCTTGCTGCAGACTGCACAGCACAGAAACAGGGCTTCTGACTGGCAGCGCCAGGCATCCCCAGCTCAGTTACAGCTTCAGCTTCTGTTTTCGCCTTCACCACTTCATCCTGATGCTCTGCTTTCCTGTCTTTTGCCTGGTAGTTTTTCCCCTTATTGTCTCACTGGCTTAACACAAGGCCAACTAGTTTTCCCCTGTCTTGGGCTGCCAAGAGTTTCCCGCTGTGTCACATGGTTAGTTTAACCTCAAGCCAGGGCTGGGGAAGGCAGTGAACGAGAGCTTCTGTGAGCAAGGAGATGATAGATACCATCAAAACAAAGGTCTGTGCTCTCCACTGCCCACCTCGGGAATCTTTAGAAATCTCAAAAGGCACAAAGGAGCATCTTAGGTGCTCGCCAACTCAGTCAACCTGGGCTGGGATGCCAATGAGATGCGAATGTTTAGAGAAGATGTGTCTGAATGACACCTCATGCTCCTCAGAAGGGGAAGAAGCCCCTCAGGTGGGAGAGGTGACACAGAAGATGTCCGTGTCTCTACTGGCGATGGAAGTCAGCCAGCAGAAGCATAAGGAGCCAAGAGAATCTCAGATACTTTTTGGGAGCCGAACACCTGCTGTCAGGCAGCGATATCTGTGTAGACATGCTCAGTCAAAGAGGCTGTGCAGCAAAAGTACTACTGGGTGTATGTATGGTTAGTGATGGTTCTCTCGTATCAACAGTGCTGTTGGTCATGTCAGTGAATAATGCTTTGGAAGGCCTGTGGAGCTCACAGCTGGGTTTTAAAAATGGTGATGGAAGGAGACAGATGTGGCCACCCCTGGCACAGACCCAGGTTCTTTGGCCAATGTCATGATTTAAGCCCAGCCAGTAACTCAGAACCCCACAACCGCTCACTCAATACGCCCCTTTCTTCGCCTCCCCCCCCCCCCCCCGCTCCTGGAGGGATGGGGAGGAGAATCAAAAGAATATAAATCCCATGGGTTGAGTTAATAACAGTCCAGTAGCTAAGGTATAACACAAAACTACTACTGCTGCCACCAATAATAATAATGCTATGTGAAATAACAGGAGGAGAGAATATAAAACTAAAAAGAGAAAAGAAAACGATAAACACAAGTGATGCACAATACAACTGTTCACCAACCACTGGCTGATACCAACCCAACCTGAGCAGTGATCTGGGCCTTCTGGGTAACTCCCCCGCGGTTTCTATACTGAGCATTACATGCTATGGTTTGGAATACCCCTTTGACTATTTTGGGTCAGGTGTCCTGTCTCTGCTTTCATCCAACTAAGTAAACATTACTTAGCAACAGCTGAAAACGTCAGTGTTATCAGCACTGTTCTCAGGCTAAAGTCAAAAGCACAGCACAGTACCAGCTACTAAGGAGGAGAAAAACGACTGCTACAGCTGAACCCAGGATAATATCAATATTCTATTATTGTTATACATATTATTCCATATCATTCACATCATGCTCAGATTGCACATTTTTCAGGGTACCATTGCTCTTGTCTCATTTATACACACAAAGAGAGAGATATAATTCCTTAGTCCATGGACCATTTCTATAAAATTTGCTGAATTCTTTCAGTCCATGATGTCAGGCTCCATCTCTCGTAACAGTCTTTCAGGGAGAGAGATATGATATGTAGTGTTGGATTGTTGCCTACTGACAACACCACTGAACTCGTCTAGTTTCATCAAAGTTCATTCTATGTTGGGGTGATGACTGGAGGGAAGTCAGGGTTAGTTCATGGTGACCTTAGGAGAGTTTTGCGGCTGCTGGCTTTTTCCATGACTTTATTCTCTGCTGATGTTCATGACAGCACAAATCTTTTCAAAGCCCAGAGTGGTGGAGATGAGCATTTAGCTGATCAACTATAAAAGTGCTATATAGCAGGCAGCAGCATATAATTGAACTCATAGGCTGTTTTTCCCTAAAATCAAATCTTGAGGTACACATTGGACTTCCCCCTCTTCCCACATTACCCAACAAGTATATCCAGGTCCCTGAGCAAAAGCAATCCTATGAGTGAATTTGCCTTTACCTGAAGCAGGAATAACCCAGACTGTCTTCCCCAGCAAATTCTTTATGTGCACCACAGGAACTTTATCCCCCTCTACAGTACATAAAAGTTCTGATTGGGCTGGACCAGCCCTGTTGGCAGATTCTCTGGTGTTGACCAACCGGGTGGCTTTTGCTAAATGTGTATCCCAATGTTTGAAAGTCCCACTACCCACTGCTCTCAGTGTAGTTTTTAACAGCCCATTATATCGTTTGATTTTCCCAGGGGCTGGTGCACGGTAGGGGATGTGATATACCAGTTCAATGCCAACTCTTTGGCCCAAGTGTCTGTGAGGCTGTTCTGGAAATGAGTCCACCTGTCTGACTGGATTCTCTCTGGGATACCATGTCTCCACAAGACTTGTTTCTCAAGGCCCAGGATAGTGTTCTGGGCAGTGGCGTGGGGCAGAGCGTATGTTTCCAGCCATCCAGTGGTTGCTTCCACCATGGTAAGCAAATGGCACTTGCCTTGGTGGGTTGGTGGGAGTGTGATACAATCAATCTGCCAGGCCTCCCCATATTTGTACTTCAGCCATCATCCTCCATACCAAAGAGGCTTTAACCACGCATTTCACATCTGTGAATGGAGCACGCATTTCACATCTGTGAATAACCTGAGCAATAGTGTGCATTGTTAAATCCACCCCTCGATCATGAACCCATCTGTATGTTGCAACTCTGTCTTGATGGCCTGAAGTGTCATGGGCCAACAGGGCTAAAAATAATTCACCCTCATGTTGCTGATCTAATTCCATCTGAGACACTTCAATTTTAGCAGCTTTAACCACCTGTTGGTTGTTCTGGTGTTCCTCAGTGGCCTGACTCTTGGGTACTTGAGCATCTACGTGATGTACCTTGACTACCAGATTCTGCACCCAGGCAGCAATATACTGCCACAGTGCACCAGCGAGATAGGTTTGCCTCTGCTTTTCTAGTTACTCTGCTTCCATTACTGCAACCACCCCCACAGGGCATTTGCTACCATCCATGAGTCAGTATAAAGTATTTGCCATTTTTCTCATTCAGCAATGTCCAAGGCCAGCTGGATGGCTTTCACCTTGGTAAACTGACTAGATTCACCCTATCTTTCAGCAGTTTCTGCAACTTGTCATAGGGGGCTCCATACAGCTGCCTTCCATCTCCGATGCTTTCCCACAATATGGCAGGACCCATCAGTAAAAAAGGCATAAAGCTTTTCACTTTCTGACAGTTCATTATATGGTGGGGCCTCTTCAACACGCATCACCTCCTCCTCTGGTGACATTCCAAAATCTTTGCCTTCTGGCCAGTCCATGATGACTTCTAGAATTCCTTGACAACTGGGATTTCCTGTTCGAGCTCCTTGTGTAATTAGCATGGCCCACTTATTCCATGTACCATTGGTTGCATGATGTGTAGAGGAGATCCTGCCTTTGAGCATCCAGTCCAGCATGGGCAACCTGGGTGCCAGGAGGAGCTGTGCTTCAGTGCCAATCACTTCTGAAGAAGCTCAATCCCTTCACAGGTTACCAGTCTCTTTTTCAGTTGGAGTATAGCTGGACTTAGATCCTCTGTATACCTGACTACAAAAGACAAGGTGTTGATCTCAGATCTTCCTTTGAGTTTTCTGCCACTCTTTTCTTCCTCTGATTCATGTATTAATAACTCTTGTTCAGATGCAGTTCCCTGTAGTAAGCTCATTGGGTCTTCATCTTCTTCACTGCACAAGCTGCCTTTTGTGATTTTTTTGCTTTTCCCTTGCTTACAGGGGCAACTGATATTGGCACAGATTGGTCCTTAGGTTTAGCTGCAGTGTCTATCACTGTGTCTAGAGTGGCTGCAGTCTCTGCCACTAGGGTGGGAGCAGCTGCAGTGTCTGTTGTTTGGGTTAGCGTAGCTGCTGTGCTTGGGGGTTGAGTAGCTGCACTGTCTGTTGCTTTGCCATCAGATCCAGAGACATCTTTTTCCAAAGGTGCTCTGTAGGCCTAGGCCAAGCCCTAGCATGTTGCAGTGATTTGTCCCTCTCTGGTATTGCCAGGATGATAACACACCTCATTTAAGTGTTCTGCTAATTTTTATGGATTTCACACTTGTTCAGAGGTGAAGTTCCAAAGCACTGGAGGGGCCCACTGGCCCAGGTGCTTGCCCATTCTGTCCCACACACCCTGTCACTCATGCCTGTCCAGCCCTGGTGAAAATCTCTTGGTGGTCCTCCTATATCGTCATTTAACCCTAGACAAGACCTGAGCCCAACCATGCATAACGTTTGAGATCAGACAAAATAGGGCATTCTCAGGGTGATATGGCTGTGAGTAAAACACACTCTGTATGTGTGCCAACATGCTGATCCCCAGCAAAAGCAGCAGGCAGGTTTCAAGTGTATTCAAAAGCCATCCAAAACCTTTAGAATTCTCAAATGCTGCTGTAAATAGCCTGATGGGGGAGTAGGGGGTGTGAGGGAATATCCCCTTCATAGGTTGACTACCCGAGGAGGAAGAAAAGAAATGTTACTTCTAAAAAATTACATTACATGCCTCCCAAAGTATAGAAGTGGTGACCACCTGAGAACACAAGCTAGATCTGTTTCATGACCAGTGATTCTATTGCATCACAAGTCACCACCATGAAGTACAGAGAAACAAGAACCTTAGCCCAGGCCCCCCAGCCGATAAACACTAAACCAGCAAATACTGGCTGTAAGTAAGGTACGACATGCTGAAACTCTAAGATAAAGAGGAACATCTTTGAGAGCCAATAAATCAGCACTGTGACTAGTGACTATTAATCTGAAACAATGAATGCTTATCACAAATATGATCAGATAGAGTCTGGACAGATCTGTCATTATCTCAGCCCTTCAAGCCCCATATTGGGCACCACAAAGAACTGTTGAAGTTTAGCTCAGCTGGTAACTCAAAACCACAAAGCCACTGCCTCACTCATCACCTTTTTCCTACCCCACCACCCCCCCCAAACCCTGCTCCTGGAGGGATGGGGAGGAGAATTGAAAGAATGTGAAACCCACGGGCTAAGATAAGAACAGTCTAGTAACTAAGGTATAATATAAAAGTATTACAGCTACCACCAATAATAAAAATGGTAAGGGGAAATAAGAAGGGGGAGAATATAAAAGTAAAAAGGGAAAAGGAAAACAAGTGATGCACAATAAAACTGCCTACCACCTGCTGACCTATACCCAGCCTGACCTACCTGGCAGTGATCTGGGCCTTCAATGTCACTCCTTCCAGTTTTTACATTGTGGGCATGATGTGCTGTGGTATGGAATTCTCCTTTGGCTAGTTTGGGCCAGGTGTGCTGTCTCTGCTTCCTCCCAGCTTCCTGTGCCCCTCCTCACTCGCAGAGCATGAGACTGAAAAGTCCCTGACCAGAGTAAACATTACTTAGCAAGAGCTAAAAACATCAATGTGTTATCAGCACTGTTCTTAGACTAAAGTTAAAAAACACAGCACTGCACCAGCTGAAAAATGACTGCTACTGCTGAACCCAGGACAGCCAAACCTGCTTTTAAATCTGCTCTTCCAGCTGTTCTTCAGGAAGCACGGCATGCACAAGGCACACCAGCACTGTGCCTGTGACAGGAGAAGACTCCCAAACTGTGCTGGGGCTGATGGTGTTGGTTCTGACCAGCTGCGCATATTCCCCTTTTCTCCTGTTACACCCCACTGTATCACTGGGCAGTACCAGGGAGGGTACCAGAGTGACAGGTCGGTGTGAGGGCAAAGCTTGCTGTGGTGATATGGTCAGGGCTTCCCTGAGCTGTTTTCTGCACCAGCCCTGGATGGAGCTGGAGGTGGTCATGCTGCAGTGGGAGAGGTGACAAGGGAATCCCCCTGGGCAGTGGGAGGCCATGACAAAGCCCCAGGATCCCATGGGAAGATCCCTCCTCTGGGGTCTCTCCTGGCTTGACTATAGTGTCCCCACAGCTGGCAGACCTCAACCTTGCTGTCATCCCACAGGTGGTCTCACCAATCATGAGGGTGCCACCAGGGAAAAGCAAGATCTAGTCCCCTTTAGGTATCATTAAAGTGATGAGCTTTAATGAACTCTTGGGTATTGGCTGCAGCCAGGTATGGCAGAGGGTCTTCTCTAGTTCCTGCTTCACTCAGAGGGCCCCTCAGTCCTGTAGCTCCAAGGTGTCTGGAACAACACAGGCAGAGCCATGGGAACCTGGTCCCAGCCTGGTGCTCCCATGGCAGCCCCACTTGAGGGACCCTTTCTCCACCGATCTTTGCATGAAATCAGGCCTCCCAAGCAGCAGTATCTCAATAAAAGCCCCATGATCCCTTTCTTCCACAGCCCTTAGCCTTACCTCATCAAAGAAAGCTGCATCTGCCACCCATGGTTTAACTGAACTGGAATCCAGCCACAGCAAGAGGTTCTGTACCAGAGTGGGAGAGATGAGCCCAGCCTGGAATAGGACACTGCGGAGAAGTGATTCTGAGCAGCCCTTTGGAGGACTTGAGGGTGTTCTGAAGCTGAACAGACCCTTGGGCAACATCGTCTAGTGTGAGGTGCCCCTGCCCATGGCACGGAGGTTGAAACTAGATGATCTTAATGTCTTTTCAAACCCAAACCATTCCATGGTTGCCAGGCCCAGGCACAAGCCCCAACCACGATGCTGATGAGGCAGGTTGAGATGGGAATCTCATCTGCAGGCCAGGGTCAGGCTCAGACTCAGGCTCAGTGATGGCAAGGCTGTTGGGACGGTGATTGGCTGAAGCTGGGCCTCATGGATCTGGCTCTACACAGCTCATGGCTTGGCAGGGCAGGCCTGTGAAGAGCTGGGGACTGAGACAGGGCTGACAGTCCTGGAAAGGGTAAGATGGGGCCCCAGGCCATGGGCAGGTTGACTGGTAGTCCTGGGTGCCTGACAATGATAGTCATGGCTGATGGTGCCCTCAGGGCCCCATGAACTGGTTAGGACTGTTCAGGGCCTTAAAATGGCAGAAAATGCCTCTGCATCCATTATGCTTCTTAAGAGCTTCTCATGTTGTCCAGGTCTAATTGAAGTCCACACTGGTGTTGTGGCAAGACATACCCAGGCTATTTGTAAAAACATAGTCAAGAAAGGAAAGAAGTGACGTGTCCCTGTAGACAGGACAGAGTAAATCTGGGGTTCTGGGAAAAATATATCAGCAAGAAGTTCTGTTTTACAAGCCCACATCAGGAAGAAAGGCTAGTTACCCATCTTTGATCAAGCATGTGATTTTCAAATGCATCTTTATTGACTGGTTGATTTAGCTCAAGTAGTATGAACTTTAGTTTACAAGAACCTGCAGCTAACCAACACAAAAAAGAATTACCATCATTACTTTGTACAATATCAAACTAGCACAAAACCAGAAGTAAATGCCACAATCCAGTTAAAAGAACAGTAATATAACTAAATCAAACTGTAAACTCCACATGTAACAAACGGCTGAGATTAGTCCCACACATGTCATGTATAAAGCCAGCAGCAGGACAGGAGGGGAGGTCTGAACTCAAAACCAAGCACCCTGGATGCCAACACTTCTCCCTTAAGCTTTGAACAACACACAACTATGTGCTTGGCAACACGCATGTGAGCAAGTGTGACAGCGGCAGAGACATGCACACCATCTGCCTGCATCTTGCTTCCTACCCTAGAAAGTCTCCTGGGTCTGTTTTTTTGCTTCAGAACACTCAGAGCTTCCTAAAACAAGAGACTGATTCAGATTTGCACCCAAAGGATGTGAAAAGAGCCTGGAAATTGGAGGAGAGTGGTCTAAAAAGAGAGGACTGAGCACTGCAGACAGAAACTGAAGTTATCCAAGTTGGCAGAGGTACAATGCATCCAAATGCATTTATTCCAGATGATGGAACAGCAAACCTGAAGTTCAGGAGGAAAACCTAGGGATGCTAACCCACCCATTTCATCCTTTATTTCCCCATTTTCTGTCTGCTCATTATGACTACTCTGTCTACCTCCTTTGCGGTCCCCCCTTCTCTCCCATTCCTCTACTATTTCCCATACCACAGAGGTAGTGATCCTCCTGCCCCACCACGCTGCCTTCCCTGACCTTCACACAGTTCTGCCACTTACTCCCACTTTATGCTCTCAGCCTGCTCTCCTGTCTCATGTACCTCTGTGGAACAAAAGAAAAGGCTGAAACCTGATTTCCTGTCTTCCACAATCAAGGAGCATTCTTTGTGATTTCTCCTTCCTGAGAAACACAGAGAATTGGGATCTAACTTCATGTAAGGAGAGCAAACACCTTTGACTTATTTCGGAATCTGCCTGTCTTCTTCATCCTTGTCTTTTCTTCCCTCTTGGTCCCTCTCGATTGTAGGAATGATTGCAGCAATTCAGATCCAGTTCTCTAATTTTTAGATAAACCCCCACAATCTTCCTGAAAGCTCACTCCCCAACCCCCATTCCTTCATCAGAGTTATGGCAGTTATGGGAAAATCTGCTGTTTGTGCCATTGGGAAGAAACTGCTTTGGCATGACAGCATAAGGCTTGCACAGGACAGCATCTATCTGTCACCCTTCTAAGAGCAACGCTGGCTTAAAATCAAATAATTAAGAAAAAAAAAAAACACAGAGAATCTATTCCCCTTCAAGTCTGAAAGCACCTCTCCTGTCACAAAGAGTGGCACTGTCATCCAATCACAAAAATCTAGCAAAACACTTGTGGAAGCGACCGATTTCTTCTGTTTGTGCACGTGGTGCAAGGACTATACAAGGATGAAACATGGAAGGCTAAACCCATGGGACTTCTTCCATCTTCAAATCTGCAGAAGACTGGTGCAAGAACAACACTGATAATAATTTCCTGTGTTCACCAATAACAAGACCATTATTAGTTAGTTACCTTAATACACAGCAAGGGCGACCAACGTTAGTTAGCAAGAAAAGCTCTCTCACTTGTAGGCTAGCTAGGAACTGAACAGACAAATTCAGCAGCTTCCAGGATCTGCCTCACTGAAGCTCACTAAGAACAAGCTGGGCAAGCAGCTATGGTGGGTATGTTTGATATACTCAGTCCTGTTGCAGAGCTGGAATAGGTTAGTCATTCTCTTGAGGTCCTTTCTAGCCCTGTGCTTACAAGTTTATCAGCTGACTTCATTAGGTAAGAATGAAAATGTCTTCTCTTTCTCTCCAGCACTTTCAAATAAAGCAACAAAGGTGGGGGGGGGGGGGGGGGGAGGGAAATCATTATTTTCCCCAACCTTCACAGA
>JASSUY010018747.1:817-12557 GCA_032466535.1 Forpus xanthops | reverse complement strand
ACTATGACACACTGCAGAGGTTCTTTGGTTGTACATGTTTGATTTAAAAGTAGCTAAAAAAGAGGAGAAAGGAGAAATGGATACTCCCACAGACACGCATCAGTTTGTGCGTTTATGTAGGCTAGATTAGCATGTTTTGGTATTGAAGCTGAGCATTAAAATGATAATTTCCCCTTTTGTAATCAGAATTTTTCTGGTCTGATTCTGAGATGCTTCCTGCAGCAGGTGTAATTGCTTTTAGCCATGCAGGTGTCAGCAAATGTGGCTTACAAGATGCTTTTTGTCAATCTCTGCTAGGATAAAAGACCCAGCTTATGTATCCTCCAGTTGCATTTGTACTGCAGGTCTAACACAAGCTGAAGGGAGATAGCAGTGTTTTTTTCCTTCTAAAAGTACAGGAAACTCAATTATTTTCAGCTGCTCATTCCACATTCACACCAGGTAAGGAGATAGCCTAATCAATTCAGAGGTAGCAACATTTTTTTATCACTTTGAGGTTTTTCACTTGAATGTAATAGATCTGACTCATGTTTGTATGTTTTACCTGTTGCCTCCTTTGATGGCTGTTTGACTTCATTGATTCTCATATCTGGAATCTCAATGATTGGTTTTGGATGGATGTGGATGAAGTTGTCTTTCTGAGACTGAAGATTTTCCTCCTTGTATAGTGAGACTTGAATTCTCTGTTAGTGTTACAGGACAGAGCTCTGCTGAGAAATCTAGGCTTTACGTCATGTTATTCTCCTCTGGGACAAGAAGTATTTATTTTTCCTAAGCATTGGGCAATCATTAAATTAGTTTGATCTTCACATTTTGTTCTTCGCTATAAACAAGGAGAACTTACTTTTTGAAGCTGCAACTTATGAAGCATACCCTTGCAAAGTGATTTAAAAACCTGTACTAAATAAATTAATGGAAAACTATACAGCTGGGGATGAAATATTTCTCATTTTGGGAGTGCTGAAGGTTCTGGCAGGACTAGTCATCTGGTTTGTTGCTAACCAATGACATTTTCAGACAGGTCTTCTTGAATGTTTTCATTTCAGTTGCTGTTACTGGCATGAACTTTTAACCATTAAAATAGATCACGGGGCTTAGGAGTGCGTAACGCCTGTTTTTTTTGTCTTTGGTGCTTTGACCCCATGTTAGGGGAGAAGCAGAAAAATAAGAGATGTTGCCTTTCTCTTTCTCTGAAAATCCACCTTATCCTTCCTCTTCCCGTACCCCCACAGGGAGCACTTGGTTCACTTGGTTCACTTGGAGGCAACACAGTTAGCAGAGGCTTGACCCATGTAGCCTTTTTATTTTGCAGCAAAATATTGACAGCACAAAAAGCCATGCTGTTTCAAATCCCTGGTTGCTTTCATATCAATGAAGTGTACTTTTTTTGCTAGATTAATGAAGGTCAAATAATTGAATAGTAGCAGTTAATTGCAGTGGTACAAAGTATCTTCAAAATAGCAACATGATACAGAATAAAAGTTTGATCTTCATTGCAGTGGAAATTTTATTTCTCTGAAATGCTTGGGAGAACTGTATTTTGGTGTTTACTGATGTCCTCAATTGGTTAAGCGTAACAATGTGCTTTAGTTGGTGTGCTGAGATCTTTATACCTAAGAAACTGTGTTGAGTGTCTTTGAGATAAACTGTTCTAGGAAGCACAGAGATTAGTTGTGTTATTTGACATGTTATGAGTGATGGATGAACGGTGGGACAAAGGCATATGAAGGAGAGATAAAGTTGGGAGACCATGTTCCAGTTGCCAAGTAGTGGTGCTGGATTATCTCCACTTAAACAGTAACTGCAGAATGGGGAGAAACAACTGGGATCTAGATTTAGCTGCTACTTAGTACAACCTTCAGCTGATAATAACAGGAATGCATAAAAATTACCAAAATAATGAACGCATTAGCAGCATTTAGAAGCTGAAGGATTCTCTTATACAGGGTCTTGCAGTGACCATCCTCATGTAGTATGGAGGGGAGCTGCTAGGTGGATGGCCTCAACGGCTTTCTTCACTGGTTTCTTCATTCAGATCAACATGGAGATTTCGTAGATCACACATTTAAAGAGTTTTTACGCTAATTTTCAGTTGATCCTACTTAAAAATGAGCATATGGAAAATGTGGACCAGAAACACCTTTCGTTCTCTTGGTTGGCATTATAGAGTGGTGTCTTCTTCCACTTACTACTCACACCTATTTGCATGCCCTTTGTTTTGTTTTGGTTTTTTCTTCTTCATTTCTATGGAGTGGCTATAAATAAGACTAGCACAATTCCCATGGTGAATGTCCACTATCTGTCACTTCTTTTCTTCGTTACATGCCATTCATACCTAAAACACTATCTTTTTATTTTTTTTTAACTTCATCAGAAATCACTGAAGTTTATTTAAATAACAATATCTTTTTCTTCTCCAGAAATTAAGTGCTTTATCACAGTTACATATGTAGGAAAAAAAATCCTTTAAGATTTATATTTTCTGCTCTTAACACTCCAGAAAATTAGGATCCTAAACATTATTACTTGAGAATTGGAGGTACAAAACTTTGTATTTTTATTTATTCTGTTGTAGAATGTGCAAAAACAGTAATGTTGCTCTACTGGTTTAAACCATTTCTGAGTAGCAAAGAAACTAGATAGAGATGTACATACAGCTTTTAACTACTTATTACTGCATCAGCTTTTATTTCTTTCCAAATGTTTGGTATTAGTGATGCGCTATTAGACATTATACCAGGAAGGGTTTGCTGCAGATGCCCCACATCTAGCGGAGTGGCACATCGCTACATTGCTCATCATCTTCCCCTCTCATTCTCTTAAGTACTGGACGCAAGAGGGAGTCCCCAGCTGGAGCACCAGGAGACCTGCCTCTGTTGTGGTGTGTGACGTTTTCTAGCATGATGAAAAATAGATTCAAATCCTCTCAAACAGAACATGCAGCTTCATTGCTAGATGATCTTAAGGTCCTTTCCAACCCTAACTGTTCTATGATTCTATGATTTCTGTTCTGGCTCCAAGGATGTTCTGGGTGGATAAGGCCTTGTTTTTCTTTATAATTCAATAAAAAACTTCATTCAACGCATGTTTATATTTCTTTAGGTGGGAATAATCTCATTTGTTTCTGTTAAAACCAATATTTTGCTTACAAAATGGTTTCTGTGCTTGAGAATCTGTTGTGATTTAGTGCTCTTTGGAGAGCCTTGGACAAATTGTGTCTTCTCTTGTCTCAGTTTTCCTTTCTGTAGAATGAAAATTATAAGACTAGTTTCTTTTCTAGATACTTTGAGAGCTACGAGTGACAAGTACTAATTGCTGGTGATGGAAGTGATATTTATTTATTTTTTGTGTGAACTTTTTCTACTCTTTCTGCTTATATTAAGAAGGTGCTAGGACTTCCCCCAGTTTATCTCCTAAGGAAGGAAAACACCTTCACACAGTGACACAGAGGTTCAAATGCACCCTTACATCATACTGCTACTTTTGTTAGAGACAAGTGCGTTTCAAGTACCCCTCATAAACTCAAGTGGGAAAGGTTCATAATATGGATCGAAGCCAAACAGTTTAAATATCTGTCACTTACTCCACACACAAATTGTGTGACTATCTTCCATGCTTGTGTGATGCTAAGTTTTGCAGACAATCCAGTGTTAAACTGGCTGCTTTTTTTTTGTTCCTCAGTGGCACAGAAGTTTCAGGCTGGGATTTTCAAATGTCTGACTTTTGAGATTCCAGGACCTGATTTGTCAGAGCCACAAAGCCTCCAATTCCCTCTGAAATTTAGGAAATCATGCCAGGTACATGGTGTTTCCATGTGAGTTTAAAATTATTATTTTTTTCCAAAATATTGTTGTTTACATGATGATATGTGATAAATGTGATGCTATAAAGGTGGCTTTACTAAATCCCCCACTGCTGTTTATAGAATATCCTTGTCTGTTATTTCTTTTTTAATCTGTGTTCATGGTAATGAGAGCTGGAGAACAAAGGTGGGAGGCGGTTTGTTGGTGGTGTGTGTCTTTATGTCTGCTTACTGTTTTGGTTTATCAGTCTAAAAGGGAGTGGGAAAGCAGTATATTACCTAATCATTCCCTCCCCATGTGCTGTCAGTTATAACGTATACAGAAGTTGCATCTTCCAAACTTGACATGCGCAGGTTCCAGTAATTTGGCTAGGCTCCATTCTTTTGGCGAGTGCCCATAGAGATCAGTTGTGGATTGCTATTTTTTACACCAAGTGTGCTTTTGTGAGTTTATGTGAATACTTGGGTTTGTTGTCATATAAGTATTTTGAACATTTCTGCTTTAATTTTGTGGGAGCGTTTTGTTTCTGTTTGAAGTTCAGTTAAATGTGGTGAATATTGTACTCACGGCTCGTGTTTCTTTTAAAATCATGAAAAGTTGACACAAATAGAATGCAGAATTGAGGCTCTGGTTTCTGATTCAGGGGCCAACACCCTTCACAGCATCTACAGATCTTCCATTTGAAAAATTGGAATCCTTGATAAAATGCAGAGCGTCATTTTTTCCCCAAATCTGTTCTGGTTCACACTGAGTTCAGAGTGACTTCTCTCTCTTTAAGTGTGTTTGCATGTTTTGTTAAGAGGATCTGATTTTCTGTGCTTATTAGTCTCTCTTAAATCTTCTTTTCCAATTACTACACAGCCGGCATTCCCTCCCCCCAGTATTCACCAAAGTGGCACTCTCTTTTCATTATCCTCGTGGTTCAGAAGGGCACCAGGCGGTTTCTGTGCAAGACTGATGGCCATCTCTGCTCATCCTCGCAGAGTTTGTACAGGCTGGTTAAAAAACAGGAACTTTTTTGCTTTCTTTCTGACCACTTTTTGCATTCACTCTTTTTTTTTGGCTTTGAGCAGGAGTAATAAGTAACGAGTGAACAACCAATGCCAGTCCTTAGTAAACTGGTATTTGTAGATATTAGCAGTGTAAATTTTTTGTAAACTATCAGAACTTGGCTGAAGAATTGCCTGAATGCAATTCTTGAGATATTTCAGTTTTAGGGGAGCTTTCATTCATGATTGATTCATTCTTTCTCTTGTCTTCCCATGTATTAATTTTTTTTAAATCTATTTCTGCCTTGTTTGTGCAGTTCATAAATTGTAGTGAATAATGTACGTCCTACATTCATACAGGACTTAAAACAGTGGCATTTTTGTGGTATTTGAGTGACTGGAGTTGGTTTTAGCCATGCTGCTTTCCAGGCCAGAACAGGAAACAAAAAAATAAAATCAATTTAACAGTGAAGCTTTCATTAAATGCTTATAAAAAGAGGGGTGATGTTATAGTTGTTCTCCTTGTGGAAGCTCCCTTTCATCTCCACATTTAATTTTTTTTAGTAACGAACATTTGAATTTATATGTAATGGGAAGATAAAATGAACACTTAATAAAACAAGTGCTTCTATACTTAGGAAAGATGCAATTGTTATCAGTGGAAAATTCCAGGGACTGTTGCTTTTAACGTCATATTAAGTGGCACCTAGAAGTGTTTTGTGTTCATAACATTTGCCAGAATATAAATGGAAAGGATTTCTGACAAAAATAATGTTGGTGTTGTGTGGAATATAAAGGAATGTTGTAGCATCATATAAAAGCAAGAGTAGTGTCTTTGTTCATACGAAGATAAACAGAAGAGGGTGTATAATCTAGTGTGCAGCTTTGTAAGTGCCAGTTTCACCCTTTAAGAACATAGGACAGTCATGGAGGACTGCCTGGTGGCTGCAGCCTCTTGTAATGAGACTTATCTTTGACTCGTACCATAGCAATGTGCATCTGTAAGGATCTTTCAGAGTCTTTCTGGAGTTAATATATTGACTTCATAGTTGATTGTTTGAGACTTTTGCACAATACCATCAAGGGTGCTGGAGGGAACGAAACCTTGCCAGTTAAGCAGGGGCCAGCATTCCAGTTTACTTCCTTTACTAATCCCCCGTTAAATTCCTGTTTTATTCAGAAACCTCCACTAGATGCAGATTTTTCACACTTAGTCCAGATCTTTCACACTTAGTCTCTGACTATAGGCCAGGACTGTGCTGCTGGTCCTGTGTGTGCGCTTGTAATTCAGATAACCAGCACAGGCAGGATATTTCAGACGGAAGCACAGGAACTTTTTGTTTTTATTCTTTCATGCCATCTTTGTGTGGAAGTTCCACCTGATTGCATATCTAAATACCAGGTCCTAGCCAGTAACTTGACAGTGTCGCAGCAACTGCGTAGTATTTTTTTCAGAAGCTTAGAAAATACCCAGTCTGCAAACTGATGGAGGGTTTGGCACTGTCTGGAGCTGAGATAAT
Organism: Forpus xanthops; assembly: GCA_032466535.1. NCBI lineage: Eukaryota > Metazoa > Chordata > Aves > Psittaciformes > Psittacidae > Forpus > Forpus xanthops. The sequence continues at coordinate 6,245 of JASSUY010018747.1, read as the reverse complement.
TCAGCTTGCAGTTGTGTGTTTGTACTAATCCAGCACAAAGCTGTGCCACTGTAAAACATGTTGTCTTGTATGCTGCTTTTCCACCTAACAGTGTATGCCAGCACTAGATTTCACAGGGTCTTGTACAATAAATCTGGTAGGAGCTGACCCACATACAAATAACCCTCATGTATGGGATGGAGAGTGTAGGACTAGGGCTGTCAGGAGGGAGCTGAAAGGTATGAATGTTTGACGTGGTGAGAAAGGGCAGAACAGCCCTCAGTCCCTTTGACAACGATGTAATTTTTCATGTAAATGCCATGGTTAAGCGACCATGTGTTTGCTATCAAATCCCTGTAACTGTGCCATCAGTCGCAAATCTCTGCTTGCTTTTCTTTTAATTATTATTATTTTTTCCTCTGCATGGTGAATACTATACCTGACCTTAGCATTTAGCTAGCCATGTAGTTGCTATGCTTTGCTCTTAATTCATCCATAAGCTATGGTGCTAAGGGGATCATGTCTTCCTCTCTTGCTGTGGTTATCAAACCTGACCTTGATAAAGTTCAGAAGCCTCAGCTGCAGTATAAACAGTGCTGGGGAATGAGAAAATGTATAAAACCCAGTAACTTGTAAGACAGTCCAGTTCCTCCCTGGCTTATGTCTGTAAAATCGGTGAGGTCTCTTAATAAAGCATGTAATGCCTTCTGTGCAATGGGAATTTCAGTTGTGAAGGAGGCTTCAACAACATTCCTGTAGAAGCGTAATGGCTAGAGGGAGTGCTGCTTTTTTAGGAAGCATTTTAATGCTGTTACTGTTTATTCTTTTCCTTTTTAAAAACTTTCCACTTTCTAAAAGGTACAATGGTAATATTGTCTGTAAATAGTCAGCATTAGCATGTTGGATTTTTATTGGAAAAGCTTTAAAAAGTCATAAAACAGATGCAGTACTGCAATTCCATCTAACCAAAGAGAGGCATGTTGCCCCTCACCTTGCAGAACAGAACAACTCATTATCAGGGTTTTAAACACTTGCTACAAAGAGAAGGAACAAGTTGGTGCACTAGCAAAGGACTTCATGTGCTTGCTGTGTAAAGACTTGTTATGATGTTGCAAAACTGAATGGGTCTGATTCTTATGATAGCAAGAAATCTGCAGGAAAACAGCAGGTGTGGGGGAGTGGGAATTGTCCTTTATTTGTTGTACTGTTTGCCAATTTTGAGGTCCAAATTCCCAACGCTAATTTAGGATGCTGCAAACTGGGATAACAGTTGGTGTATGTCATGCTGGCTGCTTGTTCTGTGGGAGTCTTTTGTGTAGCATCCATGCAGTAGAAGTGTGGCTATATATTTTTAAAGTGAACTGTTTCTTGAATGAGTTTCGATCTTGGTTTTCAGTCTGTGAAGTTTGAGCATAACTGTGATCGGCAGTTCTGTCCTTACATGTACTTGGTCCCACCATAATTTAACACTTAACACTGAGAAGTCCTGATGCATCATCAGGGACTGGCTTGCCCTTTAGTACCTAAATTTTATTCAGTGTAGTTCCTAAAATCTGAATCTTCTTTCAGTTTGTGAGATGCTGCTTTTCTCCCAGATTTTAATTCGCTTGGATTTTTTTCCCGTCTTGTACCCCAAATTGTCATATTGCTCTTCCATCAACTTTGGTTTCTATGGACTTTCAGCTTAGGAAACAAAGTATTTGCTGGCGGATTTCATGTCCCTTAGCCTTTGTGGTATTTAGCTCTTTACATGTCACTCTAAGCTTTTTAATCTTTACAGTTGTTCTTCCTTGAACATGTTCTACTGTTTCAGTGACTTTCTGGTAGCCCAGAACCAAACATGTTTTTCCAGCTGGATATATGCCACAGCTATTTGAAGTCACTGTTTTACTCTTTTCTTCACTCACTTTCTCCATGATGTGACGTCATACACGGACAATTCAGACTTGCATTAAGCTGATTTTCAGACAGGTTAAATTGTGAATTCCTATCAAATTTATTCCCCCTGTTAGTTGTAGTCCCTCGTACATTAATTACTTTGCATGTTGCTTGTCTGTGTAAAGTATGTATTTGGGTTTTTTTTTCCAAGCCTCACTCATGTTATTTATTTATCTATTTTCTGTGCTAGATTTCACCACTTGTGGTTGGCAGAGCTTACCTCTCTACAATTCAACTTTATTTCTCAGTACCTCACAGCTTGATGATGGTTCAATTTTGATTTTAATTATGTCCTCCTCCTCCATTAAAAATTCCCTAAAGAACGCCACGTGTACCAGTGGCTGGAATAAGGGTGCAAGGGCAAGATTAGATATTCTCTTCCTCATGACTGCTGGAGATTTGTGGAAGTACAGTAAAATGTGATGCATCCTAGGTGTTGCTGCCAAGAATTGCCAAAATGATTCCTTGCTTTCCTTTTAAAGTGATTTGAAATTAAGGCCTAATTCCATGGTTTCAGCCTCCTTTCAGCTTTCCTGCATGAGAGCCTCTAGCCCTGTCTTGTTTTCCTGGCAGGAAGATGAGTGGTCCTCAGGGTTGTCTGAATTAAGGTCGCTGTTGAGCTGAAACACTCGGCTTGATTTTGAGAGGAAATCTGAGTGGGAAGGAAGTGATGGGTAAAACTCCTTCTTCCCTTACCCGGGGAAGGGAGCAAGCTGCAGAGTTCATCAAGGATGGCTGCTCTGCCTTTACAGATCTAATCTTTTTCCCATCATGGGGAAGCAAAGAGCAAGAGGCTTCTCTGTGATCATAGTCCATTTGGGCTTGCTGATGCCACATCCACCTCTTTGTTCTCCCTTATTGCCCAGTGAAATGGTAGGGCAAGTGCTATGTTCCTGGGGCACAACCTATGAAGACACTTCTATACGGACACTCCTATTCCTTTCCTCCACTGTCAGATGAATAAAAGAAACCATTTGTGATCTTGCTGACATTGGTTGTGCCAATTCTTTGCTTTGCATTAGCTGGTGCTAAGGAATTCTCTTTCTCATGAATACTGAATGCCTGTAAAATGCAGAGAGAGAAGAATGATACCTGCAGAGAGGGGTAAACGATAGCAGGGCAGCACAGGCACTTGGCCGAAAGGGATCATTCAGTTTGCGTAACTTTTGTTGCTCTCCTAGGTGTTAGTAATGGAGTGAAAACTTTACAGCTCTAGAAGAGGTAGTACTAAATTATTTAAGCTGTAACTTTCAGTGAGAAAAGCCAATAAAATCCATTGCTGCTTTTGAGCAGTCTAGTCTAGTGGAAGGTGTTCCTGTCCATGGCAGGAGGCTTGGAGGTAGATGAACTTTAAGGTCCCTTCCAATCTCAACCATTAAGTGATTCTGTAATTCCATGATTCTATGAATTAGCTTTTTCTTTGTTGTTTTTGAACTACACCTTTACTTTATAATACAGCCTGCTACTCTGTGCTGAGACACTGAACTGCTTTAGGCTGAAACAACAAGCCTGTTTGGAGAAGATTATTTTGATTAGCACAATTAAAGCTCCAGCCATGATTGGCCTAACCTATTAAAATGTTGTTAGCCTCTAGTCCAGGGAAAAATTATTTTCCCACTGTTAAGAAACGTGATGGAATTAGTCAGTAATGTGTGTTCCGGTAATAAATATTTGCATATAGGCTAACATAGCAAAGATTTTCTTAATATATTTTTCCCCCAGCAGCTAGCTGTGCCTCAGCAGTGACTTGAAGGCTTGCTAGGTTGTGAAAGTCAAGGCCAAGCCCTTGCAAAAGACAAACTACTGGGGACCTTTGGATGCCACTGTGCAAAGGATACTGTTTTAACAGATGTTCTCAGTCCAAGTCTGATAACTCTTGGAAAAGGTGCCAGGTGACAAAAATAGTTGTATTTTATAGGGCAGATGGAAAAGAGTGCTGTGATTCAAGCTGGTATTTTGCTTTGTAGCTGTGGAGAGTTCAAGTTGAGGACTTGAAGTTGTGCATGGCTTTCTGTATATGAGTCCTGTAAGTGTAGCTTACTCTCATTATTTGGCTTTGTGTACTTGGGAGGCAAAATACTTGAGTGTAAGTGAACCTCTTCTATGTTGCCACACCATTCAAAGCAGCTAGAAAGCTGTTTAGAGTAGTCAGCACCATGTGCTCAAAAATGAGTCAAGGATCTTGTAGTTCTGGGAAGTGCTTAGAAGTAATTTTAGCATATTCTTTTTTTTTAATTGGCTAAAACATGATATCAGAAACTATTTTTTGTTTTCATCTGTTCAAAGTGACAAATTGAAGCACACAGTTGTAATACATAATATTCTATTTGTTGTTACATATGTATATACTCTATAAGATTAGCTATATTTCAAAGCCAAAAGGACCTCAGTCAGTCAGCTAAGGAGGCCTTTTACAGTAGGTTAAAACCTGAACCAACACTACTAGTAGCATTTAATGGACAAAATACTAGTCTGTTCTTAACTTTGCAAAACTTCTTGCTGTGGTTTAATGTTTAATTGACTTCTTGTATAGGCACTTATTGTACCAAAGTCAAAGAGTTTCTTTCTAATTTTAGGGCAAACTATTAAGTTTGCAAAGGTGCAAGATTGAACGAAGGTGTTTCCTTTGAAGAATTTTGCTATAGAACCACTGGTAACTTCTAGAATGTTTTTAGTTGAGGTTGGTTTATATTTAAATAGTTGTGTTTAATCTCTTAGTTTCTGTAGTACAGTCTTAAAGACGAAATTCACCTTGTTCAATAAATGGGTTGATTTGCTTTATAAAGTCATATATTTCTTGTTTATCATGTCAGATCCTTGTGGGTTGTTTCTTTTGGGTAGAGATGAATTTCTGACTCTGAAACTTACCTAACACAACTGCATTGAGGACTGTTTCTCTTTTTTTTGGCTGTGGTGTAATGCTGTTGAGGGGGATATAGAAAAGCATTCTTAGGCACTGTAGTGGGAGAAGCAAAGGAAAAAAAAATTATGACACAGTGTACAGTAATAGTTCCTGATGTTGCCACTTTATATTGCATGACATGGTATCTATGACTAAGAGACTTTCACTGAAATAGTTTTGAGCTGGTGTCTGTTAATTCAGTCAGTCATGTGGTTAACTGTAATACAAAACAATATGTGACAATCCTAAAGCATTCTGTAAGCACCAAACATGACTTTGAAGTTTATCTGGTCTTGGTTGACTGACCCAGGCAAGATTAAATTTAGATTCATTGATCCTTAAGGACTCTGCACATATATTACTTACAGGAAGAATCGTGAATTGCTGTCTTTCCTAAGTCTTATTAGACCCCTGCCCAAACAAAAAGAAACTAAGGTGATTCCACCAATTTATGATTTTATTTTAATGGTAATGTTGGTCATTGTGCATGAAAGATGAAGCAAGACAACTGTATCGTGGTTTGAGGCCCCTCAACAGTTCTGCTCACTCCCCCCTCTTTCTTCCCCAGTCCCGAGGAAATGGGAAGGAGAATCAAAAGAATGCAACTCC
>JASSUY010018743.1:0-41728 GCA_032466535.1 Forpus xanthops | reverse complement strand
GGGGACTGGAGCACCTCCCCTATGAAGATAGGATGAGAGAGTTGGGGCTGTTCAGCCTGGAGAAGGCTGCATGGAGATCTCCTAGCAGCCTTCCAGTATCTGAAGGGGGCCTATAGGGATACTGGGGAGCGACTCTTCATTAGAGACTGTAGTGATAGGAGAAGGGGTCTTTCCAATCCTAACTATTCTATGAGTCTATGATGTTCAGCTCCAAAAACAGCAGATACAACAATGGAATCACACAGGGGAAAAGTGAAAACTCTTATGTTTGTCTTTTAGAAGGAGCCCTGTTTGTCCTTAAAACAGAGAGAGAGAGAGAAAGAAAAACTTTGCAAATGCTCCTAATATTTCCTTGTAGGATGATGTTTGTCACTTTGCTGTCTCCAAAGGGGACTTGTACATCAAGATCACAGTGCTTGATGATGTCAGTTGCAGCTAGGCATATACACCCCTTGGGCCTCAAATCTTCATTATATCTGCTACTGTTTACAGCTTATAATTATTGATATTAATTTACTGAGTGATGTTACACTTCTAGCCTCAAGTTATGTTTTTGGCATGTTAATCCATTTGCACACAGACTGTTGCATCTGATGGTGAATGCTGAAATTAAGAATATTTTTCATTTGATTTTGCCATGTTCTACAGGATTAAAAAAAAAAAAAAACCCAAACTATTTTGACTGCTTCTGGTAATGTCACAAATATTGTTTAAATTTTACGTGATGCTTGGACAAAACAGCAGGAGGAAAATGCTTTGCCCATCTGCACAGCATAGAGCCATGTCTGTACCACAGGTTTCAGGAGGCTGCTGGAACCACCAGAGGACAGAGGGTGGAAAGTCCAGCAGGTCTGCGTGAGATTCCTTCCACTCAGGGCATGTAGAGGGGTGAGTGAGCCTCAGATGGGACATCCAGAGAGGGATGGCTCATAAATAGCCTAGGAGTGGTCACTTGACTGGACTGTTTCATTCGAGAGACTGGGGGATGAGCCCTTGTCCTGCTTCGTTCCTCACAGCCCACAGTGAACACCTCCTCTTTGGTATTTCTACACCAGACAGCAAGGGCTACAGCAGACTCCACACATGGCATCTTAATGTCATGCTTGCAGCTGATCTGGGCAGTAATGTGCTTTGGGGTAAGAACTTGCCTAATCAAATTCCAGGTGAGGATTTATACTGTCATAGTTGCACTGGGCTTTCTAAGGACTGGAGCCAACCATTTTAAGTATTTCTTACATAGGCTTTTAAGAAATTGCTTTTGAATTAAAGAAGGATTATAGCTGTTGCTGACTTACTCCTTCCTAATTGCTCTGATTTCAGAAAAGAGGAGATAATTATGTCTTCTTTAAGAAGAACAATTTATTTTAATGTTGGAAGACTGATTCTACAAAGTCTTTAGGCACAGGAGTACATATAAACTTCAGTGTGCTTTCAGCTTCCTCTGAGCTTCACACTGCCCAAGAGCAGCAGGATGGCAGAGGCTGTAAAGGAGGAAACGCGAGGTTAAGACAACGTGAAGAAGAGGAGACAGCCCCAGGCTAATTTAGGGTGCCAGGCATGTCACGGGATGTGGGAGTGCTCAACATGCCAGCCAATCATCTGGAGCAAGAAGGATTCATGAACACTCCCTTCACCTCCCTAATTCAGGGAAAAAAATCCTAACATCCTGCACTTGAAGGAATCCTCTTAATGCAAACAAGAAGTGTGCACTGCAGCAGGACACCTAGCTAGTCCTGGCCCAGAGCTGTGTCAGGTGGCATCAGCACTGCCAATAGTAGCTCCCACTGCTGTGCTTGAAGTGGCTCCCATACCTGGTGCACAAACTCCTACATTACAGCAGTGTTTTGTGCAGGCAGTGAGCAATTTCATCTCCGGTGCAATTTGACTGACATTACAGTGGAGTTACAGACATTTTCCATGGGAATTAGGTGTCTACCTGCCATTTATACCTTTCAAAATGTCTCCCTAAGTGCCAAGAGGGAACACTGAATGTGAAATTATCCCCGTTTTAAAGTCAAAATAGAGGAGAAGAATTTTAATAGAAGCTGACCCTGAAAAAAGAAAGTTACTGTATAGTATAGAGACCAAGATCTTGATCTATCACTTCTTTTTCATCTTTAGATGCTATCCGGGATCAGCCAAGAAAACCTGAGAGAGTGGAGTTATATTTGGCTTCTCAGTTTACTGCCAATGTTTGATGATCTTAACTGAGAAATATGAAAATATGAACAACAAATAAGGAGTACAAAATAACAAAAAAAAAAATTAAAGAAAAATTATAATGTCAGTGGCCTACTGATACACAAATCAAATGATTTATCTGAGACATGGTAAAACACTCAGCTCATTTCTGCAAACACTTGCATTACCAAATAGCTGATAGGCCATTGTAGTTACAGCATCCTCAGTTAGAAAGCATCTCCAGCTTGCCAAGTCACAGTGCTGCAGGCTCTCAGGCTCTAACTTCTACCTGTTGTCATCATTATGGGTACACCAAACCTCCTTAATTTCATTAGTATGTGAATGTAGTCAAGAAATAATTTTTGCATTGTTGAATCTCACCAAAATGTATGCTTAATTCTCTTACCTGGCACATAAGTCCTAACAACACAGTTAATAACTGTATGGAAAAGTTATGCAAAAAAAAAATTATCAAGAAAAAGAACATATTAAATTCAATCTCATGAAGAAGGCCCTACATTAAGTTCACTTCTGCCAGTGATATGGTCTTCTGCCAGACCATATTAGAATAAAAAGAGTGAATTACAGTTTTTAGAGATTTCTGTAATCCCAAATTCAGTGGAATTATGACCATTTGACAGAAAAACCAAACTATGAAGTTAGTATTGCTGAGCTTTCCTGCTCAAGAACTGCATCCTGCAAACACACATTGCCAGAGTATGAGGTTTACTTCTCTAAATGTGAACTGGAGCACTTAAAGAAGTTTTAAAGGGATCAATAATAAATCTTCGTAGGCCATAACTTTCTGATATTATGGAACATTTTTATGGCTAAGAACTCAGAACAGGAGAAGCCAGAAAGACTTTTCTCTAACTAAACCAGAGTCTTAGATTTAGTCTTATACAGTGAAACCAGCTCTCTTCCTCCTCTGACTCACTATCTTCTCCAGTTAATAAATGTGTATTAATATAAACTGCTATTATTAATTTCAGAAGTAATGAACTAAAACTTAAAGTTTCCTAAACATAGTTCTAATTCCTGCTTTTTCCTAGATCATATCCCCAAAGAAAGACAAGGCACAATTCAAATATTTTTGTTGTGATATTTTAAAAGAAAACATAGGGCAACAGGAAGAAAACAATAAATTACTATATCCTCGCTGTCTGAGACCTTGAACAAGCATCTTACCTTCCTCCACAAATGGATACCTCAGTGTGAAATACACTGACTGAATGACGACCCTCACTAAAATCAGTGCTCTGGGACCAGAATTTTATATGTTGCTGCTGCTTCATCATCCTAGGGCCAAAACCTTTCTCTGCTCCCTGCCTCTGGCTAGCATGACAGAGGAATTTGTACAAGTATCACAGCAGGAAGAAATATCATTCTTCAAGAAGGAGATCTAATTTATCAGGTTCTCTGAGAGAGCCCATGAGGTGTTTGAGCTACTTCAGCCAGTATTGCACATCTGTCCAGGGTGAGGAATAATATTCCTAATGGCACTACTCTACCAACCACTCACCATGAAAAACCCCCACATAGGAATCATACCCTTTTATCACACCAATTCTTCTCTGCAGTCAACAGACTATTAGAAAGAATGATAAGATTCATAAACCAAAGTATTGAACACAAGTCAAAGGAAATATTCCTGCAGTGGAGAAGTAGTGGAGAAAACACATTCATCGTACACTTCTCTTATCAGCTTATTTCAAGCTGATGTGATAGTAATGCAAGGTACCGGCAAGAGCAGACAACAGGGGAATGTTGGATTTTTTATCTTGTCTAGAGGATTAGAGAATCTGAGTGCTAACAGGTTTTTTTTTTTAGCTGGCAATACTTAAAACTGAAGACATAGGATATCTCTAGAGCAGGCAAAACAAAGCTTTTCTTAAGACTATGGCATGTTTCTACGTACTGCAGCGGCACGGAGATGTGTTTCACTAGTGTGCTGACTGAGAGACAAGTTATGAAAAAAACCCTAACTCTCAATCATACTCATCAGAACAGCAAATCATTTATTCTGTGCCTCCTTTTCTGTCTTCATCATGACAAAGCCAATGACAAAGCCACTTGGAAGGGTCTATCAGCAATAGATTCTCCTTTATCAAATTTTTCAAAGCATGATTTTCCTTGCTAGGGAAATTCTTGGTCATTGCGGTCAGTATCATCCAGAATAACTCCCTAACATGGAGGAATAGATGGAGACATATGCCTAAACTGCATCAACTTCATTTATATTATTTCTTGCAATACTAGAGGGATGGTTTATTCCATAATATATACTTGATGCTTGCTTAAGCAGCAGTTTTCTCATTTCCAGGTGTTGGTGAACTGTGAAGCCCTCAGAGATATGGATTTTATTTATCACTTAGGTGTAAACTGAGCATAAAACATTTCTGTGATTTAACCTCTAGTCATTAGGAAGGACAGGAAGTGAATCATAGAACAATAGAATAGTTAGGGTTGGAAAGGACCTTAAGATCATCTAGTTCCAACCCTCCTGCCATGGGCAGGACACCTCCCACTAAACCATGCCACCCAAGTCTCTGTCCAACCCAGCCTTGAACACCGCCACGGATGGAACATTCACATTCCCTGGGCAACCCATTCCAGTGCCTTACAGTAAAGAATTTCTTCCTCATATCAAATCTAAACTTACCTGTTTAAGTTTGAACCCATTGCCCCTTGTCCTCTCACCGCAGTCCTTCAAGAAGAGTCCCTCCCCAGCATCCCTATAGGCCCCCTTCTGACGTGTAACTGTCCTACTTTCATCTTTCATACTAGAAATCTTTCCACATACTCTTCAATGGCAGAGGAGGAAGGGGAATATGGAGAAAGTGCAACCTGCCTGCAAAAATGGTACCAATGGTGGATTCCACAGTGCTGAGCACTAGCCCAACCCTGCTTAGGCAAATGAGACTGTTACCACTGGCTCCAACAGAAAAACATTTGCCTCACTCCTGAGTGATTTTTAAAATGCTGCTTTGACATTTTAGGCCTGAAACCAGACATTTTCCCTGACATTATGAAACACAGCAAGGTAATATTACAAATAAGAGTTAGAAAATAAATCCAACTCGGAAAACATAAATGACCTTTCAAAGCCTGAAATCATGTAATGATAACTGGCCTGACCCATTGTTTGAGCTTCATTTATGGTTTTGCCTTTCTCCCTTGGATAAAGCAAATAGTTAGGGACTGAAATCCCAGAACAAGTGCATGCCTATTTACAAACAAAATGAAAAATGTCTTGAAAGAGTTCCAAATATCTCATGTGCTGGGGGGGTAAATCATACAAAGAAAAAAAACAAACCCTCTCCCTCTGGTTTCTCCATGGTTTGTCTATATTGTTTGTTTCAGACAGCCCATTTCTAACGAATCCAGTAATCAGCTGGCACTTGAACCGGCTCTGCCATCTCTCACTGTTCTTTCAGTTCCAAGAAAACTGCAGCAAATCATATTTATCTTGCTCAGCATTAAGAAAGCTATAATAATAATAATGCTTACATATAGTTCCAAAGCAGTTTTGAGCTTCAGTCAAAACAAGAGATGAAATTTGATACACCCAAGGTTGAATTTCTTGGGAACCCATAATGTCTTCTTCATTAGTTTTTCAAATATTTTTTTCTAAGGGCTTTTCCATCCCCAGATCTGGTAATACTTCACCTAGGTTGGGATTAATAGAGCAGTATCTATCCCCAACACAGTTATTAGAGTATTAAGTCAGCACAGTATTTTAATAGCACATTAACTGCACTCATATGAGTAGCTGTGCTATAAAATCTACTGTTAAGAAGACTCATACACTACAATTTTGTTACAGCTCTGCTAAAAGCGTGTGGCTCAGGGCTCATGAGGCTCTTTGTGAGGAGACAATGGCAATGTTCTTCTCTGAAAGCAACATTGATGCTGCTTATTTTCCCAGCTTCCTCATTTTACAAGGATGCCTTTGCCAAGAGTAGGCTAGCAAGGTAGATGGCATAATTTGGTGACGGGCTCCTGAGTGGTGATTTTTTTTTGAGCTATAATCTAGCCCAGAACTTGGGTATTTTAGCAAGAATTTCTGTGAATAACACCACTAAGGAAACACAGTTATTTACTGAATTGCTGTGTATGCACTTTCTGCCCCTTCCTTCCCATGCTCTTTCTCTTCCTCTGCCTCTATTATCTTCTCCTCCACAGATAGTTACCCTAGTCTGCTCTCACACTCTGCAGCTGACTGGATGGGCAAGTGGAGTAGGTGCTGTCCTCATTCAAACCAGTGAGGCACTAAAGGCCTGCTGAGGCAACAGGTCTGATCTGCATTCCATTCTGGGAATGGGTAGCTCTTGCTCCACCTGCTTTTTCCTTCATGGAGGCACTTTGGGTCTCCTCTCTCAGTTGCCAAGTTCTGTTAACTTTGTTGGAATTTTTGTTTGAAACTTCTCTCCTCTTTGGTCATTTTTCCTTGATCATGGCAGATTCATAAATGAATTGGAGAGAATAGAAACTGACAGACAGAAAAGTAGGCAGGCAGACAGCCTCATTTCCTTAGGAAACAAGGCTAACAAATGAACACAGTCCCTAGAGGTTTTGACAGCAATGACTTTGGTACAGTTGCACAGAGCTACCTTTAATTGGATACTGTTGGATTATGTTCCATTTTTCCTCTTGTTCTGACCTGCTCATTGAGTAAATAGAGCCATCTGCCAAAGCAATGGATCCTGAATTAGAGACATGCACCTTCCCCCTGGGAGAGCAAAGTAGGCCAGCAATCCACCAGGGCTTTCTGCACCTGGAATTATTATTCAGGTTTCCATGCTGCAGAAGCAAGGGATCTGTATCTAGCTGAATAATCTGGCAGGAAATGCCGCTAAGTCACAGAAACATACTGGCTGAAAACTGTGGGTATCTTAGAGAGTTTAAAGTGACATTTTCAGATCAGTTTGTCGTTCCCTTTCCCAGCCGCAAACTGGTTTGTATTCGCTGAATGCACTCCTCACCTTAGCAGTAAACTGTTTGCTTTGGATCCTCAGCCAAAGTAGAGATGTTAAAAGTCCTTAGCCATAGGCAGCAAAACTACTGTTTGAACTCTGAATGATCAAGAAAGCAGGTTTTTATCATGTGAAAACATGGGGTGCTTTTTTTTCATCAATAAAAACTGATTTATATTTTTCATCAAAAGCCCTGCAAACAGGACAGTTTAGATTTCTCTAACCACTGTCTTCTTTAATGACAATAGAGGTTTTTGTTTTGGTTTGGTTTGGTTTTAAACTAAAAAACATTTTCCTAGAAAACAGCTTTTCATGGTTAGAAGCTTCTTGTTATAAGTGTTTTTTTCTATGATCTTTGCTAGTAATGTGGTTTGGCGCTTTGGAAAAGATGTAGGAGGACTGAGTGCATTCAAAGCCCCCAGTCATTCCTCTGGCAATCGAAGCAAGAGGCAAACCTAGTCCTGCTCTTCCTGGGAGGGCAGGATGTTGCCCAATTAAGCAGCCATGTCTCATACAGGTTCGTGCCAATAGGAGAGATAGGGCCACTGCTCACTACATCCACACTTCTTAAGAAGCAAACTAGCTGAAGTGACAAAACCAGCTTCCTTACTCCCTTTTACCTCTGAGGTGAACCAATGGAAAACAATGGATAAAATATTCTGTTTTAAATAAAATCTGAATGAAGATTCAGTCTGTCAACCAACCTCACCCTTCTTCTTTCACTAAAGTCAGCTACTCTGCAGTAAATTGGGTAAAAAATAAAGCAAGCAATTTTTTTCCCCCTGAGGAAATATTCCTTTGCCATAATAAGCACCCTGTGTTCTCCTACAATTGTGTAAGCCTGTGGGAGGCACTGGCAAAGGCCTGGCAGACGAAAGCAAAGAAAGAGTAATCATCTAGCAAAAGACTCTGCAAGCTCCCTGGATTACATACTATCCATACAGACCGGCCCATGCATGCTCAAGTCTGCCTTGTAAGAATAGCATATCCTTGATGAGTGTTATTGATGCTACAACAGGGACTGTCTGTTCACCTTCTCCCTTTGCAACAATATTTCCATATTATTAAAGGATGCTGTGGGAGCATATGGGAAATTATCCCAACTCACTTCTTGGATGGACTCTCTGCCTGCATGCATGTGAGGTTCATACCCAGGCCATTCAGCCAGAGCTGGAGGTGCTTGCATCATTTGTTATCTCTGGCTTGCAGAGTGGACTTTGAGCAGCTGCATAAATTCACCAGCACGGAGACCTACAGGTTGTACAGTCTTCTGGCAATGCTAGGAAAATCTATGGTAATGCTTAGATAACCTTCTTTGGAATCCAAGATTCATGAAGAATTAAATAAAGTACTACTATAGATCAGCTCTGCTAAACCAGTACAAAGGGCTGATACCATTAAATCAATTGGAACTTAGATAATCTCTCAATGTAAACTTGACTCATTTGGAATAAATAAAAACCAGTCTAGAATAAGCCTTTATTAAACCACAGTAAGAGTGGCCTTCACTAAACTCATATAACTAAATGTAGTTCCAAACTAATTTAAAGTGCGTTTCTGACATGTATAGGAAAAAATCTTCTGTCAACATCATAAATAGCTAAAGAGGGCTCACACCAGGACTCTAAAGACAGATAACTACTGAACATTAGATGTGCTCAGGAAGGCTTCACATTCTGCATTTTCTTTTCAACCCAGATGCAAAAAGGACCACTTTAAGATTTCCCAGCTCAAACCCAGCAGTTTCCCACTGTTTCTAAGAGTTTTCTTAGAATTCTGTTCAATGATTTGTTCTAAGACTCCGCAGGCATTTTGATTAGAAAGATTACTTCAATAATAAAGCAGCACTTTGCAAGAGTAAAGCAAGGACAAGTTGACCGTGTAAAATGAGTCTCTAAAGCAGAATGAGGTATGAGTCACCAAGCCATTATTTCAGAAGTGAGGCAACTGCCCACCTCTGTGCTCCCACCTGCCCTCAGGATGCTCAGGGAAGTGAGCAAGAATATCAGCAAATAGTTCAGGCAGCCTGAAGTCTGAAACTGAAACAAACATAAATATTAGAAGTTTCTTGAAGATGGGGCGCTTTTTGCCTTTCTTCTGTGAATCAGCTGAGTACCTACTGCTGTGTGATAAAAGTGAAGTTAGGCAACTATTTTCCTCTGTTCTGCAATCTGTGTGAAAGCACATGGGGAAACATCATGCCTGGTTGCAAGTACCATGCTGTAAGGTCTGGAAATCCACATTCTTAGAGCCCAGACAGACATGAATTGACAAGCACTAGTCATTCCTACAGCAGACGTCAGATTCAGAGAGCCCATCTCTTCAGATAAGTGCCCCAGTTTTCCATGTACATGTGCAAACCAAGTCTTAATCCTTAACAAGACAACAACAAGCACATACAGAATCTCAAAAGACTGATTGTGGCTCTTTCTGGCTGCTATACTGGAAGGGCAGCTAAGAAAACTCTTAAAAAAATTTTAGGAATCGGATCCTTTGAATCACATATCAGGATCTCAGGTTTCAGGACAAGTAAACCAAAACCACCCAGTCTACCATAAAACCAGACTACAATAATATTGCTAAGTCTTACAAGAGTAACATACTAAGAGACAAGACAGACTTATGTGAGAGTGCCAAGAGCTGCTGTGGATAATGTTTACTTGTTGAATTTGGTTTTAGTTTGAGCTAAATTGTCAGATTTCATTTCTCATCAATCCAGAATAATGGTCCAGTCCTCTAAGGTGCAGACAAATTAAAAAAGGAATTCCCCACGATAAAACAAAGATTAGAAAAGAATGAATAGTTCTTGTTTCTGTCAAGTCTTTTAACCCATTCTGGTTAGATAGGGAAGTCTAAATTATTAATTATAGTTAGCTACAATTCCAGCATTTTCAAGTGTTAGTAAGCTAAATACAAATCTAGGATTTTTGGCCAAGAATTCTCAAATTAGTTTAACTTTCCTTCCTCCTCAGGATCTGTTTTCACTGTACTCAGGGCAGCCTTCTCTCTAACAATATTCAGTGTTCGTAATTTTACACTTACCTCATCCTAACCAGGTGATTATCTTACACATTCTTGTTTCTGAGAAATAATAAAAGAAAAGGTTCGCTTCCTACTAACCCACCCACACCAAAGCAGTATCTCCTCATGTTTTGCTCCATAAAGCACATGCGGTCCTTTCAAACAGTCTAATTTGACATCTCGAATAGATTAGAAGCCATATCAGAAAGATATCTGTTGAGTGACAACATAAGTACTTATTTAATAAGTATATTAAATACATATGCATGGCTATATACCATACATGCAAGGTTTTAAATATATATCCCAGTTAACTGCCATATGGATATGTTGTTGTGGAAAAAAATATTTATAAAATGTTTTTTCCAAATGTTTAATCTACAGCAGATGCGCCTTGAATTCATCTGTTTGGCTTGGCATTCACTACAGAGAGATCTTATTAATCATACAGACCTCCTGTAGTCGAGGAAACAGCGGCTATTATGGGATTCATCTGTTTATGACTAAACAGAAAAAAAGATCTTCAAATGAGAGATCCCTTTCTGAAAGCCCTCTGAAATGTAGAAGGCTGTGAGTAAGCCACATGCTGTGTTTCATCCCCCAGCATTGCACCCTTACTCCTCCTCTTTATAGTGAAATAACAAAGCAAGACAGGGTGCATGTATCTGGGGAAGAACAGGAGAACAGAGGACTAGCAACTATGGGGATGGACCTAGAGCGATACAGATTTCTCTGCCTCCATTTCCACGCTAGGATTGTGGAAGTTTTTTCTTCTAATGCATTTGCTATTCTGTTATGTCTGGAAAAATATATAGAAGAATTTATGGAAAGGGCTTCAAAGTGTACTCTTAACTCTCCAGTACTTATATGAGCACTGCTTCATATAAGAAGAGTTTACAACAAAACTCTCATGACTTTATTGCGTCCCATAATTTTATGACTCCTCACTTTCACTGGTTCTGTTGTGACAAAGTGAGTAGCTGTAGCTGACCTTCTGAACTGCGCAGGCAAGAAAGCCAGTAAGGAAAAAGAATTCATTAGGTTCTACTGAGTAGAGGAGTTCAGCTATTCTATACACACGGAAAGCAAAGCAAGCAGGCAGCAGAATCCAGGCATTCAAAGGGTCTACTTTGAAACACAAGAAAACTTCTTAAGCTCCCTTTCTACTCACCATACTTCATAAGCAAATTTGGGTCCTAATGCTGAAAGACATATTCACATTTCCTTTTTATGTCTTCTAAACGTTGCTGTTTTGCAGACATGTTGATAGAATTAAATACCTAACTTGCAAATCAGCTATCTACCAAATTGCCCTTTGCCCTTATTTTCAACATGCACACCAGCAGATCGCCACTTCTGGTTGTACACCAGGCCATTTGAAGGCAAACTTACCATGTTCACAAGAACCTGATCCTGTCTGTGATCTTCTAAAGTTACCTAACCTGAGTAAAATCTCCTCTAATGTGCCTCAGCTGCCGCAGTAAGCCAGAGAACCAGACGCTGCAAACGGAGAAAAGGCCACCACAGAGAGGCTCCTGTTTAATCATATCCATGACTTTACATCACTAGAACCAGTGACAACTGAGGGCTGCACACATTCTCTCCGTACCTTGGAGAGCAGGAGTATGTGTTACAGCTGGTAATGAAAAAGGTTTGTGGGGACAAAGAAGGAATAAGGGACAGGATATGGTTGCTTTATTTACATGGCTTAAACTTTGCCTGACAGCACAAATTGGCCTTTTGAACTCAAAGTAGATCTGTACTTGAATAATAAAGATGCTCAGCATCAGTTCAGCATCTTCTCCACTTAAGAAAGTTCCAGTCCTCACTGCACTTTCCCCGTTCCCATTATATAATCCCCCTTTGTTGTGGATTCACTCAAGGCAACTGTTGCAACACAACATGTCTTAAGAATCTCCGCAGCACAGGTGACCTGCCAACAAAGCCAAGTCCAGCTGTGGGTTGGTGGTGATACACAGGCCACTCAAAAGTAACAGAATCCAAACCATTACCTTTATCATCACCCTATTAGCCCTCTAAAAGTCAGACTTTATGTGCCAATGACTGCCTCTACCATTCAGCCTAGCTGTATAGCCACCATCTGTTTTCCAACTTACAGTGCCCATCTTTTATTGCTGACCAGCTCTCACAGTTTTCTCCATATGTTCATACAGTCTGTGACTTCCTGTCCTCTGTGTGAAATCTGCTCACAACTTTGGTGGTTTACAAGTTCACACTACAGCGTATCTCCAAGAAGAATAATCAGCAACTGTAGCTGCACAGAATACTCTGCATCACCATTCGCTACTAACACCCTTTTGACGCGAAGAGCAGAGAGGTTTTTTTAATAACAACCCTTGTACAGTAAAGCAGCATGTCAAGTAACATGCCAAGAGCAGGTAATTTGCCTTATACAGACACTGACAGGTCAAAGTTTGCTGTAGTATTTCAATGTGCACATCTCTTAGATTTATGTCAGAACAATTCTTTCCCAGAATCCCTTTGGATGCCAGGTGAAACACTAATGAGGCCCTCAGAAGACGGACTCATGAACAAAAGCTGTCATGACATGCCAGCTGTCATTCCTAAGATGTTCGACCTGTTGAAGATGGAAATTAGAGCTTCCATAGTAGCATTGGCTTTTCTGGATATTTATCCTGGTTCAGCCTGAACTGAGGTTAAAGTATTTTGACAGGGAGCATAAGAACAAACCCCAGTAACTAAACACTTGGGTACTCAGGCAGGTGAACCACAAGTAATCCGCTCTCAATCTCCAACTTGCACAACATCCACAAGATAAGGCAAATAAGAAATATTTGCATCTATTTTATACAAAACCCAATATAAACAGACAGCTTCTTGAATCCTGAAGGTTCCTACAAATGCCAACATGAGACAGGATTAAACTAAAACTCCAATGTTACTTCCCACTTCCACACCCTTCCTTTGGATACATTTGTCTCTGTATACATGAAACACCATGAAGGCACAACAGGAAAGGTTATAAGTGGTCCTAAATGGGGCTTTTATTTTGGATGGTTGATCATTCTCAGTACAAAAAAGAAATGCTATGAGAAGTTCTGAAGTTATGTTTTCAGTCACACTGTGGAGCACTGGCAAGAAAATTTAAGGGTTGTTTTCCTGGCCTCCTGTACTCATCAGCTGTTCCACAATTCTAGTGACCAAGAGTTTAGTCTAATCACCTGATTCCCAGCCCAATGCCTTATCCAGTTATCATTCTGCTTGAAAGGGGTTGGAAAAGAGTTTCTATCCATATGGAACAAAGTACACTGGCAAAACAATGCATGAAAAGTACCAGTGGAATCTCATCCCAAACCACGATCGTTTTTAAATCTGAGTGTCCTACGTAAAGTGCTGTAATTTTATAGTCATGTGTTAGAAGATGTGAAAGAAATTATGAAAAACTTATGTCTTGCAAAACATTACAATACAAAGAACTGCATTTAAAACCTTTCTTTAATTATCTGTATTTACCTGCACGTTCTTTGGAGCTCTGAATTTCCTCAGGATGCTGACAGTGCCTGCTGAGATCCAGAAAGTCATAAGCAGTACTCGTAGCATCAGAGGCAAAGCATTTCCATGCTGATTTGGGTATCAGATTCCAGCAGAGGTTTTGTACCTTTCATGAAGCTAAACTGGAAGGACCCATGGAAGGACCCACGAAAGCAGTCATGTGGAGGGAATGGGCACCATATTCCCAAAGCCTCTACTCCTTCTGAAACACTTTTCTGTTTAATGTACTCTTGTCTAAATTTGACTTTGAGTTCTCATCGGCATTTATGAATTATTAAGGTTGATTTCAAATGTATCATATACAGACCAAATACCTCATAAATGCAACTCAGTGCTTTAAACTGAGCTCAGTGAACTTATACCAATTTATATTATCTGAGCATTTGTTCCAGTGAACCCAGATTTCCTTAGTCAATTTTCTTGCTTTAAATCCTAATCTGCCTCTCTCTCTAAATGTGCATCTTATATAACAATATTAACTAGATGAAATCAGCTTAATTATCTGGTTAATGTTAATTCAAGTTTATACAGCATCACCTGTTTAAAGTGAGTAAAGTATTGTACAGTATCTGAAATATGGCTCAGCTTAATAAACTGCTGGAAGAAAAAACCCTTTAAAAAGAACCAAGGGACAACTCTTGAATCCAGACTGCAGCATTACCGAAAGAATATCTGCACAAAAATCCTTCTTCAAGGCAAATGCTGCACAAGAAGCAAATCACCAACAAAAGAATCCCAATGGTATTTGAAATCTTTTTCTGGCTTCTACAGTGTACATCTGTGTTCTCATCTACAAACAAGAGAGCTCAAACTCCATGCAGTTGTGTTCTGCTGTGCAAGCACCAATCCTGTGGCCATGCCAGTTCTGTATCATGAATATTGTCACTGGTTTGTATTTCTCTTTCCACTTGCCATCTAGTTCACCTCACTGGGACAGACAAATGCATTTTCTGTGCATGGCACTGCAGAATGAGCTTGAGTACTTTTGGAAGCATGGCACACTATCAGATTAATTTCCTGAAAGCCATTAATGTCTTATGGCTAATAGTTTTTTTTCAGATGTTTGATACACATATTTCACTAAAAATGACTAAACCTAATACCCATATTTAGACTGCTTGTGATTTATAATTATCCTTTTCTAATTTGTCTACATTTATATATTCTAACCCTGTGTATCATATACATCATTGAATGCCATATTTTGAACTGTAGGAAGCAAATCAGCATGCTCCAGCTCTGTTTTTCATGGTTCAGACATGTCTGAAATATAATGAGAGCAGGGATTTGTCTGCCCTGATTTAATTACTACAATCCAGATAACTCTGTCAATCAATTCTTCTCCTTGTGACTCCTGGCAGGATGAAAAATGCCTTCATTATGAGGACTGATCATTAGTGGATGTGAAGTTGAGAAGATGATGAAGATGAGTTGTTGGCTCTGGCAGAGAATTGACCCATCAGTGTCATTAAGTGAACTCCAGCAAGCCCAGCAATTCCCATGGGGCAAATCACTGCATTCCTTAGGAGCAAAGGTCTGTGTCTGTCTACACCAAAGTGCTTTGAAAAGTACACACATGCAGTTTGCAGTAATCTGATGGATAACTAAACAATTACACAGGCAATAACTAATTTGTCCTTCCCTGTTCACAATAGAAACAACTTTTAAGGTACCATATTTCAGATTCCTTTTAAAGTGACGGTTTAAGTAACAGTTACATCCATTGCCCTTGTAACACCACATTACAAAGTTCAGCTCAGAGCTGCATCAACCTCCCAAAGCACAAACACTATTAACAATGGAAATTGCACATCTGAGTCCTTTTCCTTCCAAATATTGAAGGACAAGACCGAGTCGCTCCAAGCACTATGTTAGGGTGGGGGTTTTAATCAATGGTTTTCATTCACCAGTAAAACCAGGAACTACAAACATGCTGCCATCCAAGAGCCTGAGTTACAAACAGCTTAATGACAAATGAGCATTATGTGCTTGACATTTTTTTCTGAATTATGCTTTAATTACAAAAGGTAATTTCATATAATTGACCAATTAATCATAAAACAAATAAAAAAAGAGATAGCTGCAATGACTACAATGCCAAAGAATTGCTACCAGAGCTATTCATACACAGAAAAATCTGCTGGAATCAAAGACATGCTCAAGAGACCTACAGACAATTTTGGTGACCAGACTTCGAGCCAGTGTGGTGCGAAGGTTACAGGACAAATACTACTTTCAGAATAAGTACATTATGTGGGGCTCCAGGACTGACAGTGTGTCACAGATCCCATGTACCTTAGTCAAGCCTCTTCACTTGCAGCTGCAGCTCTGAGACTGCAGATTCAGTCAGCTCTTTCAGTCTCCAGTTCAGGTTCCCTGGCTGTGTCAAACTGATCTTCATATCATCATCTGTCCAATCCTGGGAATTACCACTGCCAAAGATCCCTGGACTATATTTTCTCTGAAGGATTACAAGTATTAACTGAGTTGGTTTGATTGCAAGGATTTTGATTTCTAGCACAGGCTCCAAACTCTAGTTTGAAGGGAACTTATGCATGCAAGTGTGCAACTAGGGTAAGGTGAAACAGGCAAGCAACCTTTGGCAGGAGTAGGTACAGAAGGGAATACAGCTTTAGGTCCTTTTGTTATTGAAGCTATTCAATTAGGTCTTAAAGCTGAAGAAGAAGAGGTGTTACTTTGATGGGAAGGGTGCTGGCTGAGCTAATTGATTCAGCAATGAGGCTGGAGCAGCTTTTTAGTACTATGAGTCAGAAGAGCTCAGCATTAACTGTTAAACAGTTGAATCTTGTCCTACAACTTACAAAATCTCTAAAGTATTTTTCCATCTTGATGCCTCAGATACACTTAACCACTGAGAAGGCTCTCTCAGGCTCTGCTGTGACACTGATATCCTTAAGTTCTCTTTTTTTCCCTAACCCATAGCCCTTTTTGAATGCTCTCTACAGCATGCGTTCCTGGATGGGCACTATTTAGAAGAATTTCTCTTTTGACTACAGTGTTTCACAGCTAGAATCACAGAGGCTGTCCACAGTCAAAACCTACACAAAATGGTATCCTAGATATGCTAGAGCCAGGCAAATTATAGATAGCATTCACTGAAATAGTACATTTAGGCCTCTAGGGCCTCAGTATCAAATCAACATTTTGAAACAAGTACTTCCCCGAATATTGTCAAATCATAAGAAAATGAAGGAAGGGAGAGAAAAAGCAGGACATGGAAAAGTGACAGTTAAATCTTCATTTTGTCATTCCATGTATATTCCCAGTGCAACAGGTACTGGGCTTTCCATGGCAGCACTGAGTAAACACTGTGTCCTGTAGGTTTGCTGCGGTAAACACTTCAGAAGGGGAATTCTCTTTGACTCCTGACCACTTCTTCTATATAATGGGGCAGAGTGGAAAATGACTTTAAAAAGTCAGATTTTGTTTTTCTTCCAGCCTCCCTTAACTAATGTGGGTTCTTACCCAATTTCTTCAAACTTTCCAAAGCGAATGACATTTCTGCTGAAAGTAGGCATCAAAGTCTTTGTCCCAAAATATGTTTTTTTTCCAGAAAGCTAGAAGAGTGTGAAAATGTTCCTTCCCTGAGTGAACCTGATATTTGGCTACATGACCTGTGTTACTTCCAGCTCTCCACTCTGCACCTTTCTGTAAATAAAACATTAAGAGAAAAAAATAACCTGACAGTGAACTGAAAAACAGTCTTTCCAAATGGAACTGATCCTGAAACCTGAACAGGGAATGGTGATTCTTCAGCCTATGCTAAAAAGACCAGATTCTGCCAGCTCTTGTCAATACCATGCTCCATAAGCAGTTCCAATGGAAATCACTGAGACCAACTAGTGACACAAAGTGCCTCATTATTTGATAATGAAGCTTTTCGGACCAGCACCTCAAGGAACTTCTACAACATATAATTTGGAAGAATGTTGAGAAAATCAGGAAAGGAAGAGTGGGGAGGAACAATATGGCTGAGGTGTTACATTTTGTGGAATATGTGAAAGAAAGAAACACTGGCCAAACTAACTACTCCTTTGCTTCAGTCAAGACAGCAGGCGCCTTCCCAATTTCTGCCTGCTTTAATAGCTTGTATACCCAAATCTGTGGCTGCAATTTGAGATGGAATGTTTGAAAGCTGTTCCTTAAATCACTCATGGACTGGAAAAATCAGAACCAAGAGGTTCTTAAAGCAAACCAGTAATCTTCACTAATCATGAAAACTACATATAATTCAATATATTTATATTAGACAAGTCAACCAAGACACAGCCGTTGTGCCCAGAGTGCATGATGGTACTTCAGGAAGCATTTGTGATAATGGGTCAGATTTACCCTGGTGTCATTCCACCCAGTTCAGTGAAGCTCCAGTGATAGGGAATGCAGCCCATTTCCGAAGGCACAAAGCCAGTAAGTAGTCTGCAGTGGGATCTGATAAATGCTGCCATCTGCAAAATGTTATATCCAATGCAGGGCAGAAACAGATGGAAAAGCTTTTCAATCCAGAGTACCAACTTAAAATAAACATCCTTAAATATATCTGTTCCTTCAATGGGTATTGAAGAACAGGCAAAAATAAATGAATGAAACAAGGGAGGTTTATAAATTCTTTTTTACATAGTGACCAAAGTAAAACCTCCTGAGCCCACATAAATTTTCCTCATGCAGGGATCAAAAGCTTCTTGTTTTCAGGACAAAATGAGCACAATAGTTCCTGAAGATAAAAAACACATGTGTGTTCATTCTCTTTCATTATGATGAGAACCCCTATGTTCCACCTAGTCATCTTCAACTCCTTCCAAAGACCAAATCTGCTGCAATCCTCTTTATAGCACTTGTAAAATTTCCCTCCTAAGCTCATCACTGAGATATCAATAGATAGCAGAGGTTGCCCATCAAGCACTACAAAGGGCCTCTTTCTGTCCATCAGGATGCCCTAAGTATGCTGCCTGTATAAACCAGGAGTCTAGACTTCAACCGTTTCTATTGGTATTAGCAGATATTAGCTCCTAAGCATGGGAAATGGTATAAGATACAACTCTCAATCCAACATGCTGAACAGTGCTAGAGATGAAACATGCCGCCAAATGGGAATTGGTTCTGATTTTGTCCTTTATATCAAATACTAAGGGAAGACTTTGCATGCTTGTGTACATAGATGTGAGTTAGCTTTGAGCCCAGGAGAGTAAGCAAGTAAAGATAATACTATCCCTGGTTTCCAAAACAAACTTTCAGTTTGGTTGCCCTTCATTATAAGATGCTGTTTTGCCTATAAAGTCAGGACCATTTTGCTTAAGAGAGCTTCATGTCTCAGAATGCAAAATAAATGGTGACAGTCACAATGCTGAAAGGATTGGCTTGGAAAATTGCAAATTGAATGAGGAGAATTACTCTGGCTAGACACACACGTCATTAAGAATTATTGGCATAGGGGTTTCAACAACACTAGATGCCTGAACGAGAAAATTTCAAGCTTAGAGGAGACAGATTTTAAAGGCTTTAAGATAAACTAAATGGGCTGCAGACTGCTTTATCTGGCAAATCAGTGTGCCATGGAAACATGCAATATGCAATGAAACATATGTAACCAAAACCTAATTTTACAGAGGCATTTAAGAAAGTAGCTTGGACATGCTCTCAAAGAGGTAAAACTGAAGAACAGATGTGGGATTAACCTAGCAAATTGTATCCCCAGGATTCAGGAGATAACTAACAGTTGGCATTTGAGTCACAAGCCATAAACTCTCCCAAAAGAAAACAGGATGGTTTTCTCCTCAGCCCTCTCCAGCAACTTTCTCTCTGTGCTATTTGCAAACAGAAATCTCATGGTCAAATTTTCAGCCAGTGTAAATCTGATGTCTCTCCAGCGCGGTGAACTGATCTGCACTGATCTGAACCAGCTGAGCATCTGGATCCTGGACTTCTGAAATAACCTTGAGGGTTTTCTTACTACAGCTGCATTCTGTAGCTATCTTTGCATTGGTTGACGTGCAAGAGGGCAATGAGACAACACAGAGAAACTGGGGTGTAACAGAGCTTAGCTGAGATGAACTGGAAGCTGCTTTCAAATTGTGACACAGAGGCATCCAAACACTATCCCCAAGTCTGCTTGAGATGCAGGAAAGAAAGGAGTACATCTCTAGAGGTTTATGCTTACATGCTGACACTCATGATCAGTGACTTTTCCCTCCCTACAAATTCTAGCATAAATTGGAGTTACTTCAAAGAAACCAATAGCAACATCTACAATTACATGTAAGGCCAGGACAGAGAAGCAGAAGAAAGTGTGAGAGCTAAGGAAAACAAGTAGGCTTGGGTAAGCAGCATTCTTGGAAGCTTTTCTTCATTTTCACTACAGACTCATATCTCAACAAGTTCCTTAGTGCGGAACATCATACTCTCTCTTTGAAGTCACAATGGCACCAAAACCAGGCTGCAACTTTCTGAATCCTCTCCTGTTTCCTGCTTCCCACCCCAACATTTGATACACCTCTCCATCACTCTGTGCCTCCTCTGTGGGGCTAAAACGTTTGCCAGACTGTCATACGTCAGAGCTATTCCTTAGCAGTACTAATGGAAAAAGCAGCCCTGCTAGTGGAAATTCACGTGGGCCAAATTTTGCTTTCTATTACAGCACCATTGCTCAACCTTTTCCATCCTGAAACTGTTCCTTTCACCCTGGCATTTAACACACCTCTTACTTTTAAACGTTAGTGGAAGGTGAGAATGGCCCCTTGGACATGTGCTCATGAAAATCCGTGTCAGCCAAGCATCTGCTCTGACTGAGAACTGTTGTGTATCTGCAATGCAAATGCAGAATAACACATTTATTCTGCTGTAACTAAAAAGCGGAAGCTGGCTCTGCAGATTCCTCCCACTCCTCCTGGTGCTTGTTTCCATCCGTAACATTTTTTCCAGTAAGCACCTGCCTGACTCCTATTTAATATATCCACAGCTGCAGTTTCCATAGCTGCCTTTTGAAAGCATAGTCCAAAATGAATCATTCTCTCTATGAGGAAATTTCTCCAAAATGCTTTTTCTTTCTCATTTCTTCTTTAATATCTCTGGATTCCCATTATTTTGAGAAGGTATATGATTAAATACTCATTAGAACATCACTCACTCCCCATCTCTTTCCTATCACCCACTCAGAGTCAAGCAGATCGCCACCGCACTAAGTTGTCAGGCCTTTTTTTTTAATAATCAGGCTCTTACAACTCTTCATATTGCCATCTATCATGAGATATCCCTGAAAATTCTGCTAAAGACCCTATTTTATCCTATATGGATAAAATTTTATCCTGTATGGATAAAATATATTGTCAAAAAATGCTTAGGACAAACTGTATTTTGTCAAACACCTTCATTTATTTAGTGCTGAATATTAACCCTGCCAAGTATCTTAAAACATTCTGCTGAGAAGCCTCCATCTTTTCAACAAAGGGAGGCAGTGTACAGCAAGAATTCTTGGGTTGAAATTGATTTGTGCTATACCCAGTCACCACCTCATCCTCAGCACTGGTTATCTCTTCCCCTGCCTATGTTTTTGGGATACCCAGCAATAAACATTGATCAGATACTCAGGTGTAGGAACTCCTCCCTGTTCACTTTGATCTTTCATTACATTCTCATTCATTTCATTCTCAGCTGCTCAAGTTCTCATCTGCTCTGCTCAGCCATAGTCTAGACCAAAAGCTGTCATGGATTCATAGGGGCGCAGAGAAAGAGGTCTACAAGAAAATTCAGAATTAATCCCATCCGTTTCTCCCAAGGAGAGAAATACTGTCCACATCAAGACTGAATGTCTTTAACAAGTAGCACCTACGTTTGGTTTACCAAGAGAGCAACCATGCCACAAGTGACCATCCAGACTTACCCACACTGCAAGAATTCCCTAACTCCAGTTTGAACTAAAACATCTCTCTGTAAAACACATCCTGTCCCAAATTCAGGTTTAGGAGACTGAGAATCCAAAGGTTTTTTTTTCAAGCACCCTCCTGGCTCAGTGCCCAGCTTCTTCTGAGACACATAGCATGGCATTCACAACATCCCTGCAAGTTATTTTCTAGAGGAGAATTCCACCCAAAACCCAACAGTTTGTTTCAATTGCAGGCAACTGATCCATTTTATCTAACAGCAACTACTGCCAAAGTTCTGGATAAATTCTAGAGAATGAGTAAGCAAGAAAAGAGAAGCACCAGGGTAGCCCTGTATGTCAGGGCATGCTTTGGTCATCTAGAGCTCAATGATAGTGACAATAGGGTTGAGTGTTTCTGGGTCATAATCAGTGGGAAGACCAACAAGGCAGATACCATGGCAGGAGACTGTTACAGACATCCCAACCAGGATGAAAAGGCAGAAGTATTCTATAAGCAGCTGTGAGAAGTCTTACAGTCTCTAGCCGTTGCCGTTGTGAGGACATCAACTGACCTAATATCTGCTGGAAATACAACACAGTGAAGAGGAAACAGTCTAGGAGGCTCTTGGAGTGTGTGGAAGACAACTTTCTGACACATCTGTTGAATGACCGAGCCAGGGAAACCACCCACTGGACCTCCTGTTTGTGAACAGAGGACTGGTGGGTGATGTGATGGTTGGAGTTATATTGGGGATGGCAATCACAAAATGAGTTTTCAGTTCTCAGAGAAGTAAGGATTGATGTCAGCAGAATTGCTGCCTTGGACTTCTGGAGGACAGACTTTGGCCTGTTGAAGAGCCTGGTTGACAGAGACCCTTGGTGGCAGTCCTGAAGGGCAAAGTGGTCCAGGAGGGCTGGACATTCCTCAAGAAGGAAATCTTAAAGGCACAGAAGCAGCCTGTCCCCATGTGCTGAAAGACAAGCTGGTGGGGAATGAGATAGAACTGGCTGAACAGGGAGCTTTGGCTGGACTGGAGAACTCAAAGAAGTGTTTAGTGCAGAGCTTTTGCCCAGTCAGCTGCACCCATTTCTCACACATGCTGCACACTTCCTTAGGAACATCTGAAATTTCAGTAACATGAAGGTTTCAGTACAGGACTGAGTGAAATCAGGACCATATTAAGGACAACATCCTCTTATTTATAGGAGTGACTTGCCTGGGAAGCTGGAGGAAGGGAGGAGTATATGCAAGCAAAGAATTTGTCCAGTAATTAAAAATCCAATCAGTAACTACAGTAAACTCATCATCAATGACCTGCATGCCAAAGACTTATTCTCTGCATACACAGATGTAAGAACAGGACTGGGATAAATTTTGCTGTACCAACCACATATTTTATCATTCACGGCAAGATATACAGAGCTAACAGAGATTAATTTTGGCAACAGTGCAAGTAATTAAGTTAAACAGGATTTTCTATGTACTGGAGATGAAGTTGATGGGAAAGTATTCATACAATAAATTTAGGAGAAAAGTGGTATGCAAAGGTTAACCAAAGCTTGCAGCAAATAAACCATGCCACACTCTCTGTTCTTTATGAAATCAATGCTTTTAGAAAGACAATTAAATTTTTACTTCAAGCATTTTTTCTCAGACTCAAAAACCTCCTTGAGGAGATTTAAAAAGGAGTGAAATTCTTCTTATGAAGTAGTTCTGCTTCCTGCACCCCATCTTGCAACCTTCTGGAAGCTGGTTGAACCAGAGGAGATGAACAGACAGCTCCCCTCAAAAGCATTTGTTCCTGGCTTCCTTATTGAGGGCCTGATGCCAATGGCAGTGATTGAAAGGTCATGGCTCCTCACAGATCTTCCAGTAGCACAGTTCTTCAATGGGGGAAAAAAGGCATTTTGAACCAAATTATAATTTCCTTTAAAAAAAAATCTGATTTCCTCCAAAACCAGTAAGTTTTCATTAAAAGACATACGGTAGAAAATTGCAAACTACTCAGTTTCAGGGCTGAAAAACACCAATATAAGATATGGAATAGATGCTACAGTATTAACATGAGTTTTGAAGTCCTAAGACAAGTACAAATAAAGAATAAATACTCTATCTTCCAGCTACAGTGGGTTTGATCCTGAAACCTGGAAGTGAAAGGTCCCCATTCAGAGTTTTAAATGTTTTGAAAATATTAGATCAAAAGTCAAAAATCAGAGCTCCTGACCCAACCAGGTGGAATCAAAATCACATGAAAGCAATAAACAAGGGCCAGGAGCAGGAAACCAGGAAGTTGATACTTGAAATCTCAGTCACAATTGATGTAGATTCAACAGTATTCTTCCATATCGAAACATTTGAAGCAGGGAATACAAACAAAACCATTCTAGGAAAAGTATTTCACATACTTAAAATGATTACCATGTGAATTTACAAAACTTGCCTTTCCAAATAATTTTATTAAATATTTTCTTCCTCCAGCTGAAATAACAGCAATGTGCTATTCTCACTACTCCTTTCCTGTAGTCTTCCCATAATCAAAGCAAACCAGCAGAAGAAACAATATGGAAAGGACAAGGCCACAGTCATCAAAATACTGTAAGTCTTCCTCTTGCTGAGATTAAGACCTCATCTTGTTGAGAAGAGTCATGGCCCAGCTGTACCCTGTCTCCACCTTCTATGATAGGAATAGCAATATAGGGAAGAGGGGGTGGGGAAGTGAAGCGTAATATTGTGAACTTCTGTTAAATCACACAATCTGTTACCCTGCACTCAGATAATGTTCCAAACCTCCCTTCTACCAGATCTTCAGCACAACACAAGCCACCAGGATAGGCTGCCTCCCATTGTGCTCTGTCTTTTAAAAGCAAACACTATTCATAACATGCATGTTTTAAAAAGGGTGTGCTCTCTTCAGAGAAATGCTTTGGCACATGGATTTGGGCCAGTATCAACATAGCTGATTTTCCTATGAGTCTTCTGCCTTGAGAATTATCACATATGTGGCAAGTTCTTTTGTCAATCTGCTTTTGTGAAGACCACTCTTTGCATTGCCCCAGTACCCTATGCTCCTATTTAGTGCTGTGGTTAAACCCAGCACATAAAGACAGAATTATAGAATATCTCCAGTTGGAAGGAACCCATAAGGATCAACTCCCTACTCCTCACAGACTACGTAAAACTAAACCAAGAGTAGTCATCCAGATGTTCCTTGAACTAACAGGGTTGATGCCATGACTACTTCCCTGAGGAACCTGTTCCACTGAGCAGCTACCCTCTCAGTGAAGAACTTTTCCTAATGTACAATCTGGACTTCCCCTACTGCAGCTTCCAGGTATCTGTGATTTAGGTTTCAGCATCAAGCCTTGCTCTTGATTTGCCCAAAGCTTGTGGGAAAGGGCTGTGTTCCATAAGTGAATAGTGCATCATCAAAGAGGACCATGAAGTAAAGGGCAGAGAATGAAAGCCTATTGGGAGCACACGGGAGCTACAGGAAGCTTGCATAAAAAAAGAGTTTTCCCCTTTGGTTCCTTTGAGCATGGTATGAGATTAGCACTGCCAGAACAGCGGAGCTTTTGCAATGGCTAAGGAGAGACTTCCCTACATCACATGTGGGCACGCACACATATACGCACTCACAAAAGTACTGCTGTAATGGGTAAATTAGAAGTGCAAGAAGCAAATCAGGATGACGAAGAACTCAGAAGAGAGCTCTTGGCCTGAAGAACATGTCTGTCTGCCAAAATATAAGCACTGTCAACACCAACTTATTTTCCAGGTGGTCCAGGCCAGGGTAAACTTGCTACAGCTTGGCTATTTGTTCCTTTTGGGAGCAAAAGGTGTCTTGCATCTTCACCAAATGAAGCCAGTGGTTACTGCAAGCAGCAAGCTCTACTGCAAATTATAGCTTGCAATCATAGTAATATTTCTTCCTTTATTCCTCAGAGTAATATTTCTTCCTTACCATAATGTCAGGTGCCATTACAGCTCCATAACAGTAACTCTGGAGACAAGCAAGGCTTTTCCAGCCACAGTGAGTAAATTAAGGCAGACCAATAGCTTGTGGTATTGATTTTCACGACAGATCTGCCTTTGTGCTCTGTGCTCCAATCTGACAAAGGTGGCTGCCAGCTCTTGCCAGCTCTCAATACCTATTCTTCTGGAAGCAACCATCTCGATCAACATCACTTTGCCAAGCCACAATTAGCCAGAGGTACTGTCAAAATCTTAGTAGCTTTCTATTAAAGGGAACATGTAAAAGGGAAACTAGCCAAAGAGGTAACCTCTACAACCATGGACAAAACACTTCCAGTAATAAAAGTTCCCCTGATCTCCTCTGCAAGTACATTGCTAAAATAAAATGGCTGAAGTAGCACCATGCTCTGATTCCCATTCACAACAGTCCCTTGTAGAATGTTCTCCTGGGAAAGGCAGTACCTTATTCTGCAGTACTTACTGCCTTACTAACGGCTATCTTGCAGAAAGAAACCAAAAGGGAGAACACTTCTTTCAAACAATTTTCCCAGAACTGCTAGGAAGCTCCTGGGATAAAATACTAGCCCTTGCATTTCTATATATCTCAGTGACTTGAAGCATTCCACACCTGTGGAATGATGAGAATGAACTTTGCTTTTTATCAGCTTCTGGGGGTTTGTGACTTTTTTATTACCATTTCCTGTTCTTGGTAAGCATTAAGTGCTGTGGAGAGGAGAAGGAAAAACAAATGCAAATAAAGGAAGAGCTTTGTATACATCCCCAAAAGAGCAGACAGAAAAGGTCAGATAGCACACATTAAAAACAAATAGCTGGGAAAACAAACAGGATGCCTTGAAAATGAACCAGATGAGTCAAAAGGGACAGGAGGAATCTGTAAAAATAAAAAGGAATTAAAGTCAATGTAGGATAACATGGTTAAAGTGAGATCGCTCTTACAGAAAACTCAGCTGCAGTAAAAAGCAGCAACACGCCTCTACAGAGGAAAAAAATAGTTGCACAGAAATAATACAGAGAAAACAAAACCGGCCATAAATTCACTCAAGAGGTCCAAGGTTCCCTCGGAGGAGAGGTGGAGAAACATTCTAAAACCCAAAGATGCTGTAAGAGTTTTCACAAATCCCTGATCCAGCACTGGGCGATTTCTTTCTCACCATTTATGTTAGTCTCCTACATGTCCCAAGCCATCTGCACTGCCATATTTGTTTGACAAGGTGTGTATGTACTGCAACTTCTCTGGGTCACTGAGTACAAGGGAGAACTGGTTTCACATGAAACCTTTTGCAAAACTAGAAGGTTTTGAAGAAATATGCCAGTTTGAACCAAACTGTCTCTTCATGGAAGATGGAGATAGCTGAAGAAACTGCAATTCCAAAGCTAAAATAACACTATGCAGGGGCTACAACTCACATCGCCTCATCCTTGATAAAATAGGCAGACTGCTGTCTGCTCTGGGACCCGTATCTATCTGCCTGTCCCTGAGGATTTGAAAAAGCCTTGCTGTCGTCTCCTATCAGAAAATAAATACACTTCAAAACCTCAAAATCTTTTGCTAAACAGAATGGTTTTTCTTTCCCAGTGCAGAGCAATACTCTCCTCTCTGGTAAATTCTGTACTGCGTTGGAACCCCATGGCTTCTTCTCCGAATGTTGATTTTTAAACTAGCTTTCATGGGCAGCTGCAGTAAATAAAGCCCTCAAACAGTTTTTCATGCTACAGGGGATGGGGAGGGCCAGGGTCAGATCACACACTGCAGTGATCCTGCTCCAGCAGAGTAAGACATTCAGAGCTGCATGAGAACTTCTCAGATCTCAGTGTAACAGCAAGCCATCAGAGCAGGTCCTGAAAACATTCACATGTCTGCACTACGTTCTTAAATTCATGCTACATGTCAGCCAGGCCAGGTGATAACTGTGGAATGAGGTAAGAGGCACTAGGATAGGGGCATCTCACACTCTCCTCTAAAGCCATAAGTGCACGGTATTGTAGTAAAATAGAGGGAAAGAAAGGGAGTCTGAGGATCCTGTATTATTAACAAAAAGCTAAAGTTTAATAAGTTAAACCTGTCAGACCATAATTATTCCATGGCTATGCTAGCAGTCATGCTGAAGCGTATTTTAATGTTAACATCTGTATTGTTTTGATATCTTTAACATAAAACTATAGTTCTCTAGGGGTTTATGGTAAAATTGTTACTTCCTGATATTCTTATTTAGTTTGAGACTTCATTTGCAGGCTGCAAAACAGTAAAACGTTTGAAGAAAAAAAATTATAGGATTGTCATGGTTTAAGCCCAGCCTGTCACTCAGAAACCATGCAGTTCTTCACTCACTCCTCCCCCTTTCTCCCTCTCCTGCTTCTGGAGGGATGAGGAGGAGAATCGAAAGAATGTAACTCCCATGGGTTGAGATAAGAGCAGTTCAGTAACTAAGGTATAACACAAACCACTGCTGCTGCCACCAATAATAAGAATGATAAGGGAAATAACAAGGGAAGAGAATACAATCACTCACCACCCGCTGACAGATATCCAGCCTGACCAAGCAGTGATCTAACCCTTCCAGGTAACTGCCCCCAGTTTATACAGTGAGCATGAGGTGCTGTGGTATGGGATACCTCTTTGGTCAGTTTGTGTCACGTGTTCCGCCTCTGCTTCCTCCCGGCTTTCCTTCCTCCCTGGCAGAACGTGAGACTCAGAAAGTCCTTGGTCAGAGTAAACATTCCTGAGCAGCAGCTAAAAACATCGGTGTTTCCGATGCTGTTCCCAGGCTGAAAATCAAAAGCATAGCACTGCACCAGCGACTAAGAAGGAGAAATAATGACTGCTACTGCTGAACCCAGGACGAGGGTGAATAAATAATGGGAATTATGAGAAATATCCATGCCTTTAAAAACATATTTGCTTAAAGGAATAAAAAGGCAATAAGCCAAAACTCAACATACTGAAGTAAACATAGAAAGTCAATGCTGGACAAAAGGCAGTAATTTCTTTCCATGCAGTGCAAAGACAGACTAACAATGAGTGTGGAACATCCCCTGTATCCCAAATATGAAATTACTGAGGCTTATCCCAAAAGACAGGTTCAACTTTATTAACTCAGCTCAGGCCAACAAAAAGACATTTTGTTTAGGGGCTAGTTCTGAGCCCTTCCACCTATTTTCAATCCTATTTTGCAGGATTAGAATCCTCTGGGACAATCACTATTATTTTATATTAACTGCTGTCAGCTGTTAGTGGTTCAGAAGCCCAGGCCATCCTTATACCACTCCTAAATCTTAAGTTACTGAATTTGAACCAGTTTAGTAGCTCCAGGTATTAACTGTAAGTTGAATCTGTTCTAATGTCTTGATGTCTTTTCTGAGCTTCGTGAAAGGTGCGTTTGCTGCCATCATTCACTCCTGACACCACTACCCCAGTTGGTTTCCAAATAACCACTCACTGCTACCACTTTGTCTGTTCAGCACTTACCATCAGTCCTGAATTGAGATACAAAGCCCATGTACGACAAAGAGAAAACCATAAGAAAATAATCAGTATCTGATAAAGGGCTCAGATTCAATAGAGGAAAAAAATGAACACCACACTGAGGAGGAAAGGAAAATAACACATTATACCAGCAAAGATATACCTGAGTCCTTTCAGGCCCTTCCCCTGGCAAAGCAAAGGGGAGTGGGAGGCGTATCAGTGCTGATGAGAGCAGTGGACTTAAGGGGATCAGAATGATCAAGAAAATGGAACAGAAATACACAGTGCTTTTCCTTTCCTATAATCTGTCACTGAGCAAATTGAAAAAAGCCATAGCATCCCATGAATCAATGATCTGATTCATGTTCCAAAATAAGCCTTTAATGCACCCCAGTCCAAATCAGTTAGCCTAAACAGAGCAAATCCCTGGTGACTTCAAATATGTTCTCAAATAAGTTACTTGAATTAGCTAAGATATCATTTGTAAAGTGTCTGTCTTCATGCTGTACAAGCAGCACTCTTTAACAATTCAGATGAGAATTGAGATGTGAGCTCCACAACTTCCTTCTCAATCTGCTTTGCTTGTGGTCTTGGGGACTAACCCGTATAAATATGAATATAATTAGATATTTAGAAACAGCAAAGAGAGATTTGTTACAGAAATATACAAAGAAAAAGAAGGGGGTTTATAATGCAATTTTGGATTTTAAATTGGGTTCTTCCTTGTCTGAAGTCTGTTAGTCATTCTTCCCTGGGTGCAGTGCCTGAATTGACGTCTGCAACCATTTGTGTATGTATATGCCTCTAAGAAAACATTCTGAACAGTGAGATTCCCCAGGGAGTGCTGACACAAATAATGGACACAACACATTTTATCTATTAAAACCACTCCAAGCTTTTAAGTAACGCCAAAACCCACAATTAAATCAATATTAGACACATAGGAAAAGATGATTCAGAAAAGTTCTCCATAGTAACGCACAGGTGGGTATTTGCATAGTGGGAACAAGCCAAATTAAAATACTTTTAAGCTCTGCACATGCAGAATGTTTCCTGGGAGTGACAATGAGCCAGAACTACCTTATTCCAGAATTCAGAGCCCAGTCCCAGAAACTGTTCAGTGAAAATAATTCTTTCCCAAATGAAAGTGTTTATCATGGAGCCAACTGTGGCGATACCATGTTTTTGTTCTGATTATGCATGTTGTAGGTGCTATTCAGAAGACAGGCAGACAAGCCCCTTTGCTCCAAAAAATCAGGAATCTATCAATAGTTTCTTGAAAAATGCCTTTTGATCCATTTTGCAAACATTTTTCTTCTTCACTTTAGCAATAAGGGTGTCATAAGACTTTTAGTTTTCTTACACAACCTACCCTACCATGGTTAGTCTGCTGCTAGGTGTATTCTGGCCATAAGATCTTAGTTATTTTTTAAGCTAACTGTATCCTGCCGTGGTTAGTCATCTGTCAGGTTGATTAGGTGTGAACTGAGACATATCCCTTCCCTTTTTGCTTGGTTATTTGAACACCAAAGTCAAACATGCTCACGTTTATACACTGAAAGCTCTGGAAATACCAGTCACTTCCAAAGCATGTATCCTTTCTTCTAAAGCATGTAACCCTTCCTAACCTGTCATTTTAGTTGCTGTTCCACACACATTTAGTAACATTTCTGAGCTCCTCACTACAAAGGAGACACTGAGGTGCTGAAGTGCTTTGAGAGAAGGGCCACAGACAAGTGAAGGGCCTGGAGCACAAGTGTAATGAGGAATGTCTGAGAGGTCTGGGGGGGTTCAGCCTGGAGAGAAGGATGCTCAGAGAAAACCTTATCGCTCTCTACAACTACCTGAAAGAAGGATGAAGCGAGGCAGAGGTCCTCAACTCTTCACCTTCCATGAATCAGAAAAACCATATGGAAATTAAACAAGTCTTGTTTTAACTCCCACAACTGTATTCAATGTGCCTGTTCACTGAGACTGTTTGTGTTTATTCCTTAAACTGGTTTTAATCAATATTTAGTTTGGAAATGCTTGCACAGAAGACATCTGGAAGAAAGAGAAGGCCAAGTACAGGGTACTGCAAATGTCACGACAGTTGTCTGTGGACTGGTCTGTCATATAAAGTTGTGAAATGGTAGTTTATGTCCCATTAGAAAGAGGTGGAGAAAATTAAAAGCAAGCAACAGAAAAACAAACAGTGGAGGCAGCTGTTTTCCAGATCTCCTTGACAAGTTAGTGAAGTATTTAAACCTCTATATTCTCCTTTTCTCCACATCACTGGATAATTTTATCCCTCAGTTATATCAAAACAATGCAAATGTTTCACAAAGGCCATGTTTCCCAGAATCTTGGTAAAAAAAAAAAATAGGGTCTATAAATATGAAAGTGCTGTTAAAGAAGGTGAAATATCTGGAGCTGACTCATGAGCAGCCCGAGGAGACTCAGAGAAGGCAAAACCACCTACCAGATGCAAGAGCAAGGAAGCAAAAAAAAAGTCTTTGCTACATTTACATTTCATCCTGTCCCAGCATTCCTTATGCACCAAACTCCAAAATTAAATGGACATTAGGGGCACTCAAATACTTTACCAACTTAAATTTGAAAGCATTCCTTTCATTTCTATATCCTTCAAATGTAAAACAGCTTCTTGTCTCTTTGCATCAGACATTTTGAATAAGAATAGGGATCGTTAATGAACTCCATGGGGTTCATGAATGAAGTCAGTTTTAAATATACAAATAATATCATACTTGTCATCAGTTTGGCATATTCAAAGGAGAGACAGACAAGATTGCCTTGGAAAATGGAACTACGCCTTTGCTTCAATTTACAGCATTCTTTTGTATGGCAAATCGAAATTACAGTGGAAGAGAGGTTTAGGGGCTGCAGGTAGAAGACAATGTGCCAGTGTTAGCTGAATAAGTAATTTAAGCTTCCTCTTCCTGTTCTTTATTTTCAGCTGGGTGTACTAGAAAATCTGGTGCTCAGACTCCCACTTTGATTCAGCCATGACTTTTACCATCCCCTCCCATCTTTCCTACAAACATTCCTGAATCGTTTATCCACAGAAATGCCAGACAGATGCTTCCACCTGGGGGAATTTCACCTCTTCAGTCTGAGTTTGGAGCGTATGGAGCTATGGACTGGAAAGACCATGGAGCGAAAATTCATGAGATACAAACAGAAAGCAAATACTGATGAAGCCTGCATATCACCAGTGTAAGCTTATTTTTCACAACTAGTATTATACCTCCTCCTACTAAGACTATATGTAGGGCAATAAAGAAACACTGCAGAAATCTTCATCTGCTGCTTCCTCCTGTAGCCACCTTTATTCTTTTAGGCCTTCCATTATATGTCAATATATTGAGACCAATGACTCTCAATCAAGTCTGAGGGTTACTACATTAGTGAGTTGTGTGCGTTCTTCATTCTCACACTTTTCAGGCCAGAAAGGATAATAAAAATAGTAAACAGATTAAAGGACTAAAGTTGCCCATAGGATACATGCACAAAAAAGAGTATAAAAGTGAAAAGTTCATCGTATTCTAAAATATCTAAGATGATAATTCGTATTAAAAGGAATTCTGCTTCAGACTCTCTAACATGTTCCCATTGATTTTAATGAGATGAAAAAGCGTGCCATGAAAATATAGCTTTGGGAATCATTCCCAGTCTTGCAACACAATACACAGCACAAAGCACAGCAGTTGAAAATTAAGGTGCCAGATTAGGAAAATGCCCTTAATAGAAAAAAGAAAGAGGCAGTAAAATTCCCCAAGGGACAAAGCATCATCACTGGACACACCAAAGACAGAACAGAAACAGAAATTATGTCAATAACCCACAAATGCACGGTTCCAGATCAGTCCAGTATAGAAACACCTTCCCCAATGCTCCAGATCTACCAGCTGCCTTTACTCTTTGATATTAAATTCTAATATATAGGTACTGAAAACAAGCCATCCAAAACCACAGACCAAACCATTGTTCTTGGTTTGTGGCATTAAACAAAGTAGTAAATGACAGAGATCTTTGAAAACCGAGTTGAACCATGTGGATGTATAAGGCTAAGTAGCAAGTGAAGGCAAGCTGGGTAGCTCAAAAGAATCACAGTTAATGGTGCTCTGTGAAACATGACGAGATGATGAAAGGCAAGACGAACAATTAAGCCTGATATGTAACATATGACAACCATGCATGACTCTGTGTTGTGCCTAATCTAAAGCAGCAATGAAAAGAGATGACACAGAAGGTACACAGGACATGTGAGCAGTGCATGAAAACCCGGGGAACCGAGCAGACCACTCTGTATGGGGCCTAGGACTCATCTTCAAACTGTACAAAGCAAGAATCAACGAGAAAGCAGGACACACAAACTAGAAATACAGTTGTGCTTTCTTTGGGGGTCTTGTTTATTTGTTTTGCATCTGAGAATGAACTGGGTTGCAAAAAACAGACTCTGTGACTGTGGTTTTGCCAGCAAGCCAAATAAAAACTAGGTAAAAAATGGGTATAAAAATCCCCTGCGAGTTTCTGAGGGTTACATGAATCAGATTCTGCAATGTTTCTTTGCTGATAGCAGGAGGAACTGGTATTTGATTGACATTCTCCTCTTCCTCAGCATCTTGGGGCACCTTGTCTACCCAGCACTGCCAAAAAAATAGGGAAACCTGTATCACTAGATGGGAATCCTAGATTACTATAGGGAATCTTGTAATGACTGTGTTCAATTTTAGATTTGTAGAGCTTCTACCTCACAGTCCCACAAGATTTGCCAGGTCAAGTTCACTTATCATTCTGTCAAATGAAAATCTAAGTAACATCAGCTACATTTCTCAAGGGTATTCCTTTAGGAATGCACTGCCACAGAGGCACAGAATGTATCAAGTTACTGCATATATAATTTTCCATAACTATTAACTTTAGAGTGTGGTACAGCCTATACATACACCTCTGTATGTGCGTGAGCATGCGTGCGTGCATGTGTAGATGAGAAGTTTCTAACAAGGAGCTTTATGCGCAAGAGCAATGCATTTTTCCTGCATGTCTTCCATGCCTGGAACTGCCAGCAATGGCACTGGAAATTCTACACAAAGACAAGATTCTGATGCCACTGCTTACAGGTCCTAGAAAAGAAGTAATATTTTGCTGGGGAATGGCAGAGAAATTTTGCTTCATTCTTTGTTAGACTTCTTTTCCACTTGGAAGTGATCTGGAAAAGTGCAGTGGCCATAGCCAAGAGAGCGCCAGTGTTTACGTTTGTAGCTGCTCTTGGGCACACACAGCAATAAATTACTCTAATTTAAAGAGAGGCCTTCTGACAGCTTTAAAATTATGATTTAGCTTTACAAAGGAAACATATGAACACAATGGTTCCCATGTTAAATCAGCCAAAACCTCATCTCTTTCTGCATGAAGATCCTTCCTTACATAGCTATGCATAAATCCTTATATGGCTTGAGAATGAAGAGAAATTTCAGTCTCTATTTTTAGCTGTGCCATAACTACATTTTTTTTCTATTGAATTCTGCAGTCAAGTCACTAGTGCTCAGCTCCTTGCAGTGACGACCTTTCCTCAAGGATCTCAAACACTTTGCAAACATTATCTGACTAAACCTTCCAAGGAAGTATTACTCTGGTAGAAAAGAGAAATGTTAGACATGGCTACAGAAGTGTAAATGAGGGTATAGAGATTTTAGCAAATGAAAGGAAGGTCACAGGGAATCAATGCTCACGAATACACACGAGCCTTAGGTTGGTTTGGAGCCAGGTTGCATTTGTTTTTAAACCCTGCATTAGTATAGACTCAAAGCCAGGATTTATGTGTTCCCAGAATGCATGCAGCTCATTAGCTAATACAAGTAATTTTATAACTCTTCCTGATAATATCATGAAGTACACTGAATATACAGATGCAGAAAAAATGGCCCAAAGAAAGGCCAAGAAGAAGCAGAATATGCAGAGAAAAGAGATTTATCTTTACTGTCCTGCCTTTTTTCAGCTCCTTTTAGTAGTTTTCATAACAGCCCCAAACAAGCCACAAGCCATCACAGCATCTTATCATGCCACCTTAGAAACCAATTTCTGAAACACTTTTCCAGAACAAAATCTACTTTGTAGGCAATTTTGTGTTTCGGCATCAAAAGCAGAAAAGACCTATTAAATATTAAACCTCCAGGCATGCAGTGACTTAAGAGGAAACATTCAGAGAACTCTGCATCACACCTCACCATAGAGAATTAATTCTTAATGGTGGACAGTCTCACTTGGGTGCTTTCTCACAGCTTTCTCACTACAATGAAAACCAGATGCTCATTCATTAACAGAGACACTCAAGATGTCTCTATACTGCTCAGTGAGAAACACTTCAAATATATATTGGAAGAAACTGAATAATAAAAATATTGTTAGATTAAAAAAAAATCTGCTATAAAAATACCCAATTAAATGGTTAAGTAACTCACAGTTGATTACTGGTATTAGGCTTCCTTTCTTCATTTCCTGGGCCCAATGTCAAAGACCACCAGTGAAAGACACCTGATATTTGAAATCTTTGTTTCATCAGACTGAGTGGAAGTTACCCAGCAAACAGCAGCAGTGTCTTTCAACCAGAGCAAAAGTGTGGCTAGCTGCACTGTTCTTCCTTATTCCTTTTTTTTCTAATGTGGGATCAGTGGCTTATGGTTTATTAAAACTTTTATGTAATAAGCCATTCTGTTTCTGTGCAGCACAGCTTGTTTTTCATCATTTTCTCACTGGAATGAGGATGCTGAGGAATACATGTCAATCAAATGACCTACATTTTTTAGGAAAGAAGCTCCTAAGGGTGAAGTGCAGAATTCCAGTTTAATTAGCAGACTTCCAGAGCTCTGTGATGAGGCTCCAAGGGGATGGTGGGAAAGGGAGCTCTTGTTCCTTGCCTCTGTCTAGACAGTGGCATTGAATCTTTTCCAAAAACCTCATCCCTAGCAGCCTCTTCACCAACATTTAGTTGAATGAGCAATTTGCCATGGCCCTGTCAGTGTTTCCCTTGAGATACAAGAATAAAAAAAACCCAAAAAGGTGTTTGTTCACCATGCTGCACAAGGCATATGGCTTAAAAGCAGTTAAAGCTACAACAAACACAGAAAGTTGATCCACAGATCAGAACTCACTGCTTTAAAGTTCTATCTACATATTAACTTTACCTAGATACACACACTGACCCCCAATATATGTTCCAAATGTTAAACACTATTGTTACTCCAGGTAACATCAGCTATTTGGTCTTCTACCTTTAAATTTTCTTAAGGCTATTGCAAAAGCTCTTTTTTTTTCGCCTCCACCAGTGCTTGTATATAAGCAATGCACACAGCCATATGACAATCACAAATACTCATTCCTAGTGAGTATCTAAGCTCAAAAATGCACTGCTGTTCTCAGCTATAATTATCATACTTTTAGTTCTGTTTGTCACCCACATAGGTGCATTATCATGTAATATGAAGCTGAAAGAACCTTATGAAATAACAGGAGCAGCAGCGGACAGAAGACCCAAAGTTGCAATTTCTGACAGCACAAGTCTAGATTCAAACTCTTCCTGGTAGCTCTGTCTGTCTAGGATTTAATCTCTGTAACAGCCTCTCTTTGCTTTCGTATTTTCCTCAGTTTTAAAAGTCTTGATTCATATAACTCATGCAAGCAAAACATTTATCAATACTAGGTGAAGCTCCCCCTGCACACAAAGAATGAGACTCAGTTTGAAATATATGATCCCTGTAACACCAGTGCCAATGAATATTTTTATTTAAGCCAATCACATCAGTTCACATGTTTATTAGTTACTGATACCTCCTGGTTGTTGCTCGGTATTGGAGAGGAGCAAACAAAGATAGCAAGTGAGGATTGAAGATTTCTTTCTGTCGCATTTCAGTGTACTTTTCTCATGTTAGCTAAGCTGAAGTTAGAAAAGAGAGTTCAGGGCCATACTCAAAATATGCATCAAAGAATAAAAGTCAGGAAATGAATGGTATATTATTATTATCTTTGTATTGCACTGTTATCTGGAGACGTGGGCCTTATTTCAGGCACAAAGCCCTGAAATGCTTGGGGATATTTACTGCATTAAATATAATCAGGATGCTATATGAAAAAAAATTGTCAGTGTTTCTCATGGATATACGCATAATACATTTAAATTGCGTAATTCAGTGGTTATTGTGTCTCCCAGGGTGGGCATCAGGTCTGACATTCTAGTGACAAAATTAGCCTTTGTAAGTCTCTGTAGGCTTGACCTTTGAAAGAAAACATTTATAAGCCAAATGAGTTATTGCAGCGGCATTAGAAAAGTTTTCCATGTTGCTAATTACAAGAAGTATTGTATCCATACCAGAGCAAACAAAAACCTCATCTGAACAGACTGAGAATACTTCTATTAGTGCCTGTTCAGTTCCAGTGCTCTGCAGCAGATGTAAAGCAGCTGTGCTTTTCTGCTTGTGTGCCAGGAACGTGACTAGAATGGTTTAACCAGAGAAACCCAGCTTCCCTCCTCCATATTTTCTCTTCCTCTTGGCACTGCCTTTTCATTCTTCTGCTCAATTGTTCCTTTAATCCATGAAAGCAGTGCAATGACGAAGGCTCTTTCATGTACATTTCATTCACATTGGCAATGCCCTTGATCTCCTCTACTCCCTTCCTGAGGCACATCATAGTTTGTGGCTTTTGCTCTTTTACTATTGATCTTCAGTGTGGTACAGGCTGTTGGGAAGTGTTTTGTGGCCTGTGGTGTGGTACATACAAAAAAGGAGGTCTGAGGACTTTTCCAGGCTGCTTGAGACTGAGAGTACTGAAAGGAATGCAACCAGGCTGATGCTTTTCTATAACTATAGCTGTATTAAAATCTACTTGGGGGGGATTTACTGAGCAGAGCCAGAAGCTGCTAAGAAGACTTAACATGAACGTTGATCAGTTAGTGACTGTAGGCTTTTATCACTCTGACTCATATCAGTCCAGCTCCTTGCAGAATAATTCAAGCTACGCTGCCCAGAGACCAGCTTACCTAGAGATCTCCTCTGAGCCTGGTACTGTATTCTACGTGAATTCCCCTTCAGAATTCTCCTCTCTGTAACAGGTTTCTTCCCAAGGTCACCAGGACATGGTAAGAGGGAAGCAGAGAAGTTTGCTCACACCCCCAGTTATAAAAAGTAAAAGATGACCATGTCCCACAACTTTTCGATACATTTTAATGGAAAGATATATGAAGCTCAGCTTTTGTCTTAGGCAGACATCTGGCACAGTTAGGTACACCTGTGTGCACCTTAGTTTTTCTCCTCTCAGTCCATTTCCTATCATCTGCCTCTGATGTCT
This sequence comes from Forpus xanthops, assembly GCA_032466535.1. NCBI lineage: Eukaryota > Metazoa > Chordata > Aves > Psittaciformes > Psittacidae > Forpus > Forpus xanthops. The sequence goes on along the minus strand of JASSUY010018743.1, from coordinate 3,338 downwards.
CATGTCTTGTGTTTCCACTGCCTGCTTAAAACACAGCCAGCAGGTCAGCTTCATTCAACAGATAGAAGCCTCCTTTACAAAGGCATTCTACGTGCAATCTGTGTACACTTTTAAGAGAGTTTGTGAGAGCATTTCCTGCAGTGTGAGTTAACCAACATCAGTGCTGATGGCCTCAGGTCCTGCCGTCCTCTTTTTCTCTTTCCTGTTTGCATTAATGCCAGAACTTGCTTTGATTTTAACAAATGCAAAATAATTAATTCTTTGAATCAGCACAGTCAGCAGGGCTGTTGCAAAACACTTTGATGCCCGGCCAGGCTGTCAGTCCGGTGTCAGCTCATTCTCCTCCCAGACAAAACTATTCGAGGGATGGATTGGGCCCAGTGGAAAAGCATACAAGGATTTTATGGGTGACCCTGCTGTCAACAGAGATTCAAAACAGTGTTCTTGACTCCATCAGGGTATTTGCCATAATTATCCTGTTGTTCTTATCTTTGCTTGCTACTTGTTTGATTTTATGTGTTTGTTCTTTAGACCACTGTGGGTATTGTACCTTGTGTATTGTTTTGAAAGCATAGTACACTCAAATGTATTATTTGCATATGCAAATGATAGTAAATCTAAGAACTAGAGCATAAATGGCAGCACAAGTAAAATAATTCTCCTCTGAAGCAGATTCTTCATTGAAAACAAAATTCTCTGATGTTTGCCAGAAATTTACAATTTTACCCCCAGCAGCCCACTTGAAGCATTCTGGCAATGTGAAGAAGACAGTAATATGATAATATGAGACAAATGTAAATACAATTGGAAAGGGTGGGGGAAAGGGGCATAAGAAAGAAAAGCCCCAAGGACAACCAGTTGTCCTGGGTTCAGCAGTAGCAGTCATTATTTCTCCTTCTTAGTCGCTGGTGCAGTGCTATGCTTTTGATTTTCAGCCTCGGAACAGCATCAGAAACACCAACACTTTCAGTTGATGCTCAATAATGTTTACTCTGACCAAGGACTTTCTGAGTCTCACGTTCTGCCAGGGAGGAGGGAAAGCCGGGAGGAAGCAGAGGCGGAACACCTGACGCAAACTGACCAAAGAGGTATTCCATGCCACAGCACCTCATGCCCACTGTATAAACTGGGGGCAGTTACCTGGAAGGGTTAGATCACTGCTTGGTCAGGCTGGATATCTGTCAGCGGGTGGTGAGTGATTGTATTCTCTTCCCTTGTTATTTCCCTTATCATTCTTATTATTGGTGGCAGCAGCAGTGGTTTGTGTTATACCTTAGTTACTGAACTGCTCTTATCTCAACCCGTGGGAGTTACATTCTTTCAATTCTCCTCCCCATCCCTCCGGGAGTGGGAGCAAAGAAGAGGAGAAGTGAGCTAACAACTGCGTGGCCGATTTGCCAACTGGGCTTAAACCACAACACCATTTCTCTATGCTTTGAAGTTTATCCAGTGATATGCTATAAATAGCGGTAAAAATCCCACCACTCACTCTCTTCTCTTGGTAGGGGCATTAGGAAAGGGTCTGTGCGGAATTGCAAACTGAGAGTGTCAACTTTGAAAAATGTAAGAGATTTTGAAGAGAAAGTCAAGATCTCAATGATAAATCCATGAGATCCTTCTGTGAAAGATTAAGTCAATCACAAAGGAGCTTGACAAGCTCTGAATTCCAGAATTGTTGAAATCAAACTCACAGTGAGGAAACAACTGTGAATATGGCTCATATATCTATAGTGAACTGAAGCGACTGTCGAGGCACTGTTTTGGTAAATCTGAAATCAAAAGAGAAATCTTGGTTCTGTTACCAGTCAACTTCAGCTTTGTAACTGTTTCTCAATTATGCAGGGATTTCTGACTAGAAGAGACCAAACCTTAAGTAAGTGTAAACTGAGCAACATCAGTTAAGAATCTTGTCCACTGCAGTTAGAATTAAAACTCTCTGCAGAGAAACCTCCTTGTTTCTCCAGCTTTAGGTACTTTTTTCTTCTTGTGCTGTTGGCTATGGGGATTTTTAAAGGAGCTCAGCTCACGTTTAAATGCCAGATAAACTTCCCTCCTCTGCTGTGGCTTGTTTTGGGGTCTGAACAGGAAATACACTCAGCAGAAAATCTGACAGCAAATGTGGGATGTTTTTTTCAACTACTGTGAAAAGGGGCAGCGAAAACCCCAGTTCAAGGCAGCAAGCAAGGTACTGATGTCATGGTTTAAGGCCCCTCAAACAGTTCACTCACTCACACCCCCTTTTTTCTTCCCCCAGCGCCGGGTGATGGGGACAAGAATCAGAAGAATGCAACTCCCACAGGTTGAGATAAGAACAGCTTAGTAATTGACATATAACACAAACCACTACTGCTACCACCAACAATAATAATGACAAGGGAAATACAAGGAAAAAGAATACAACTGCTCACCACCCAATACCAAGTTCGACCCAGCAGTGCACCCCTCACCCTTCCAGGTCTCTGCCGCCTGTTTTACATCTTGGGCATGATGTACTGTGGTATGGAATACCTCTTTGGTCAGTTCGTGTTAGGTGTCCTGTCTCTGCTTCCTCCTGGCTTCCCCTTCTCCCTGGCAGAGCATGAGACTCAGAAAGTCCTTTGTCAGACCAAAACATTCTAAGCTATAACTATAAACACTGGTGTTATCAGCACAGTTCCCAGGCCCAAAATTAAAAAACACAGTGCTGCACCCGCTACCAAGAAGGAGAAAAATGTGTGCTACTGCTGAACCCAGGACAACTGAATGAAATGTTTCTGTCTTTTGTCTTTTTGTCTTTACATTTTGGACACATTCAAAAATCCACCCATTTGCTGCAATTATGGCTCTCTAATACTGAATGGGTATCAACATCTAAAGGAAAGATACAAACCAGCAAATATAGAATGGATTTATAGAATTTTTATATAAAAAAATATTTTTTTAATAAAATAAAAAATTTATATAATTTTTTATTTTAATACAATGGGACTAGTCTTGTTCAACATCTTTGTCGATGACATGGACAGTGGAATTCAGTGCGCCCTCAGCAAGTTTGACAATGACACGAAGCTGTGTGGTTCAGTTGATACACTGGAGGGAAGGAATACCAACCAGAGGGACCTTGACATGCTTGTGAGGTGAGCTGATGGCAACCTGATGAAGTTTAACCATGCCAAGTACAAGGTCCTACACCTGGGTTGGAGCAGTCCCAGGCACAACTACAGGTTCGGCAGAGAAGAGATTCAGAGCAGCACTGTGGAGAAGGACGTGGGAGTGTTGGTTGATGAGAGAATGAACATGAGCCGGCAGTGTGCTCTTGCAGCCCAGAAAGCCAACCGTATTCTGGGCTGCATCAAAAG